>JAQSVH010017273.1:0-11422 GCA_029448705.1 Adansonia digitata | reverse complement strand
TAAGATAGAACCCTCTCTCTACTTTTTAATGGCTAAGTAGTAACCTTCCCTTTTTACAAGGATATTGGTGTAAACAAGTAAAACCTCTAAAGGTTAGGTGTTTACAAGAATTTTAGCTCAAGGAAAATATGTATCTAAAGATACAAAATGGAGAATACAAAAATAGGAAGAATTAATCCTATATAAAGATGAACTAGTTAATAAAAGATGAAAGATTTGACTCTAAGCACAATCTATTGGTTCCTCTCTCTGTTGAAGGTGTTGGAGTGGCTTATTTATAGCCTTGATTATGATTCTAGCCATTGGGAATATTTGGTGAAGAAATATAGCCGTTAGAGCCTTTATAAGTGTTATTTCCCGTTGTTCCCATGCCTCAGTATCGATACAGTACTAATGGTACCGATACATAACTTAAAAAAGTAGCCATTATAACTTCTTATATTGATACTGTAATATGAGTATCGACACTAAGCAAGTTGTATCGATACATATACCTTTATATCGATACATATGAGGGTTTCAGCCAAACGTAAGCTACTGCCAAGCTCTGTATCAATATATACACATAGTGTATTGATACTTTCACATGAAAATCAATTTTAAAAGGTTTTTCATGACTTTAAAACATGTGAAACTTATCCAAAAAATATTTTATACAAATGTACGTATTAAAAACATATTTTTGAATGCTTGAAGAAGTTAAAACACATTTTAGTATTTTTCAAAGTGTTTATGAAATATTTCATTAAAAAAATACTAATCTTGAAAATATTTAAACATAAGCTAATTAAGCTTAAGTTTTAGTTATATCAAAACTAAGATTAATTCAAAGCTAATATAGCTAATAAGTTTAGTGATGTAACTTGATGAAATTGAAGGTTATGACTTATATGAAAATTAATGCTAAGTTTAATAACTCAAATATAAATTATCCATAAAACATATGCAAGATTACCACTAAACTTAACTGATTAAAACTTATTTTTCTTAATCAATAGCGTGATCCAATATAGTGATAAATATAAAAATACATAATGAAGCATAATAAAAGTAAAGCTGAATAAAAAATTGAAAAATGCTAAGAAATAAAAATTTAGAAAGATTAAATGATATGTATTAATCTATTATTTATGTTGATTTTATTAATCCCTTTTATTTTTTTCCTTCATGTTGAAGTCATCATTGTCATCATGATTTTTTTACTCAAATACTATCAATTTCTATTTTCTTATCCACACTTTATTTTCAACCTTTGATTTCATTTTTTTTTTGTATATCGAGAAATATTTGTGCATTTAACACATTTGACTACTATCACTTGCTCAAATTGAGGGGTTTACCGATTAAGTATTAGTTTAATTGGTATGATACTTAGGGACGCAGCTAAAAGGTAGGTTAGAATTTTTGCCTCCCTCGACTCTTACTTGGATCCTTAAATTTTTATATTAAAATTTTTTAAATTAAAAATAGTAAAAATTTAATTTTTGACCACAAATTTATTTTTTTATTTTTTATCCCAACCTTCCTAATATAAAGCTCTTGACTTTGCCCCCGATGATGTTGTTGGCAAACTTTTGGAAGTTGCGGGTTCGAGACGATCTAGGCGTATAATGTTCTCCTAAAATGAATTAATTAAATAAGGGTTAAAGAGACCATGAATATAAATATATACAGAAGAAAAAAAAGACTAAGAAGTTTGCACAACTTTCTTTATAATTATCCAACAACTTAAAAACTTCTTTCTTCACTTTTTTTGTCATCACTTCATCTTAATCATTTGCATACATTCTGTTAAAACAAACTTCCACAAATTCAAGTTAATTTTAAAATGAACTTCCATGTATTCAAGTTAATTTTAAAGGTATTCACTCATTTTCTCTCAATGCCAAGAGTGAGTAGATAACAAAAGTTCTTTCATTCTTTAGTTTATGGATTGACTCGAAAGTCCCATCGATTTGACTTTTAATCTTCTTTTATTAACATTACTTCTTAAGTAAGTTAAGTAGATAAAGGTTAAGGGTTATAGGTAAATGAAGGATAGAAGAAAAAGGTTGAAGGGGTTTGCAACTTTATCTATAATCATTAAACAACTTAATGGCTGTTTTTTTCACTTTTTTGTCATCACCTTACCTTACTCACTTGCATACATTCTAGCAAAACAAAATTCCATGAATTCAAGTTACTTTTAAAGGTCAAGAACAATCACATTATCCAAATACTTATCATTCATTCTTTTGGCCATTGTACCTAATGCACCTTCAGTATTTGATTGCCAATTTGGCAAAAGTAATAAATATCACAAATTTCTTCTAAAAAATCTTGTTAATATTGACATACAATAAACATGAAATGTTTTACAATACGTTTGGTTCACTGAAATGGAATAAAGCAATAATAGAATAGATATTCTATGAGAATAAAATAAGCAAGAATGGTTTGGAATAGCTATTATAGTAGTTTGATTTAGTGGAACAAAACTATATGATTCAAATTCTCAACAAAAGGGATTCAAATCCTTTGGAGCAATTTTTTATCATGCTTGAGGCTGGAATAGCCATTGAGTGGAGGAAGTGTGGAATGGCTATTCCAGGCTTGGCGGGAATAAGGCCAGAATTGGCTATTTTGATGAATAAGCATTCAGTGAACCAAACGGTCATGTCACTGTAATTTGCTGAATTAGCCTATAATGAAATAGCCATGATGGTGAATCAAACATGATATTCGTGTTGCTCATAGACATGTTGCTAGAACTCCACCCAATGCTAACATTTAAGCAAAAAAAAACCTTGTATTGATTTTTTTAATTTTAAGACACTCTTTAAACTTTTACAACCTAATGTGATGTAGGAATGTGGCAAAATGGAAAATTTCTCCACAGGTCAAAGGAGAAAGGTTTGTATGGTATGAGTATCATGGTCTGACAATTTGTTCTTGCTCAAGATTAGCAACCAAACCATTCAATTAAGCTTAAAATTTGAGTTTTGGCCAGTGACATAGGCATGCCAATACTAGCAAGGGCTTTGATACTTCCTTTTACATTTGATTTCACCAAATGGATATTTAATGGCTTAAGAGTTAGACAAATGGACTTCATGGACTATTTAGATTAAATGTATTTGGGTATTATGCATACTTCATGGTATGGGCTTTATGGATTATATAAATGTATATTATTACTTTGGTTAATTTGGTTAATCAATGTAACCAAATTAAGTGACTTCATCCACAACATTCCTACATTAACCAATTAACTAACATAATAGAAACCAAATTGCATTGATTCATTTAGGTTTAATAAAAATTACTCACCCCAAAAAAAATTAATTTTTTCTACATTTTAGATGAACTTTCTTATACATTACCAAATATAATAATTTATTTTCTTAATTATTTGATATTTAACAATCACCTTTCAAATAATCATACTTTATTGGAATTAAATCATGACATCACCAACCCAATTTCAGTTCATGATTTTGCTTAGTTTCTTACCTTTATTACTACTCTAATATTTTGCTACAAATTAAAAGTGACTAAAAAACTTTATATATGTGTTAAAATTTAACAAATCAATTTTAAGTTTTAGCTTTGACATTAGAAATAAATCAAGTTATTTATAACCTAAATTTAGATGAGTAAGGTTAACTTGTCCAACATTTCTATGATTACTTACAAATGGCATATCTCTAGTGTTTTGCATAACTGATGCATAAGGATTATCTATTTATTATTTTGAGAAAGTTTTTTGTATTTAATACATTATTTTTACTAAATTCAAATAAAAGTAATATTCGTTACACTTTTACTAATTAACATTTCTCAATTCATAACAAATTTTAGGCATTTACTTTATAAGTAATTTTTTATTTTTTTCTCAAAAAGAAATTTTATTACTATCAAATCATCAATACATTTTGACAAATGAAAATAAGGCAGAATATAGAGATCATTTCATTTGAAACACCACTCTACCTTGCTCTAACTCCCTCAAACCTTTTAAGAGGGCGTAGGTAATACATCTCTGCCTAAAATGTGAACAACAGAAGATGGTGGCATTCTCACCAATCCCTTAGACATATCTTCTTTTTTGATTGATTAGCAATCCAATCAGTCACCATATTGGCTTGTTTTCTTATCAACTCTACCTTTACCTCAAGTATCCCTTCCAACAAGTGCACGATATTATCAATAATTGGTTTAAGCTTCCAATTTATACTTCTTTTATGTTGAGAAGTACAGTTGAACACAATAGCATAATTAGTTTCCATTCTTACTTTACAGAACCCTTTTTACCAAGAAGGCCCTTTGTTCACAAGCTTTCACTTCTGCCATTAAAGCCAATGCATTAGAAATAATCATCCTAGTCCAATTTATCAATTCCCTTATACTATTCCAAATCACCACCCCAATGCCCCTTTTACTTATTGGACACCAAGCGCCATTCGAGTTAACCTTAATGCATTTTTCCTCATGTTTTTGCCATTTTCCAGTTTCTTGCTTGTCTTATGGATCTTTCAAGCTCTACGGCATCATGTTCCTTTGTTTGACATATCCTATTTCAATTTTAGCAGACCGAATTCTATGCACCACACTTTCCATTTAGAACATCTTTTTCCATGTTATCACTTCACATCTGGTCTTTTATATAATCCAACAACTAAGGACAATCTGGTTTTTCAATTTTCCTTATCCTTCTTTAGCCCTGCAAGTCCTTCAAAAACTTCAAGGGTCCATACATCAAAGATCTCACACCTTTTTTATTTATCTAAAATCCGAAGTAACCAGCCACCTAGACTCTTTTCGTCGATTCATACAAAAGCAAAATATGTTCCACTAGTTCTACCTCTTTATTGCATAATCTGCACAAAGGATAAGCAATTTTTTCTATAAATTATAATTCGATGGGAGCAAATTATTACACACTTTCCATAAGAAAACTTTATTTTACTAGGAACCTGAAGTTGCTAAATAAACTTCCACAATTTCTTATCCACTTTATATGAACCACTTAGTATTCCAGAAACTTCCTTATTATTCACTCTTTTGATGGTCCTATATCCTGACTTCATTGTATATTCCCCATCTTCTCTACTCGACCATATAATTTAACTTCTTTGTCAATTCTACTTATTGGAATCTCTTCAATAGCTGTATTTTTCTTTTTTGTTAACCACTACTCAATTGAATCTATCTTCCATAAGCTTTTAGTTTTATCAATAATCTCTACCGTCTTTGTTGATATTTTATTATCCATATTTCTAGGGAAACAATATTTTTTATTGTAATCTTGGTACCCATGAATCTTTCCAAATATTAATCAATTCCCTATGACCTACTTGCCATAATATATGTTCCATATAAAAATCTCTACCCTTTAACAAACTTGCCCACCCCATAATTGCTTAGCTCTCTCTTTGGCTTTTAAGATAGAATCATTTGGAAAAAAGAAATATTCCTTTAATAATTTTAACCCATAATGCTTTAGGATTCTACAACATTTTTCGGCATTGTTTAGACAAAAGAGCCATATTAAACTGTTCCAAATCTTTAAATCCCATTCCTTTATCCAATTTATCCATTGTCACATTCAACCAACTCTTATAGTGAATTTTTTTCTTATTCCTTTTGACCCCACTAAAACTTAGCCATATCATTATTTAAAGCAAAGCATATCTCCCTCGAAAAGTTAAAGCATGCCATTGTGTAAGCTGTTATTGCAGCTGCAATTGCTTTGATTAGCATTTTTTTTTACCTCCAATTGTTAAACACTGTTGCTTCCAATTTTGTAACTTTTGCATTAACTTATCTCATACATTACATAAAGCTTCTATTTTTTTTCTTCTCTTTGAATTCTGAATCCCTACATACGTACTGGGGTTATCAACTCATTTCATTATCAAGCATTTAGAAATCTCTTTTTTTCTTCCTTTGTCATATTACTACTAAATAAACTCGATTTTTCTATATTAGCCTCTGATTCACAGCAAAACTTTTCAATAAGCTTGAACATTCTCTGGTAATTCTCTTGTTTAGCGGCTATAAAATATTAAGTCATCAGCAAAAAAATAAATGAGATAAGATATGACCATTTTGACTAAGCTTTATTTCTTCAACCACCTTAATATGAACCCCTAAGTGGATCAACATAGAAAAGACATCTATAACTAAAAGAATGAGATAAAGAGATAAAGGATCTCCTTGTCTAAAACCCTTAGTTGGACAGAATCTTCTAGCTTGCTTCCCATTTATTATTAAAGAATAAAATACTGAACTAACACATTCTATCACCCAATTAATCCAAGTCTCATTGAAACAAAGCTTCAGCATCACAACTTTTAAAACATACTAATACAACTCCACCCGATCATATGCCTTACTCATATCAATCTTCATTACTAACTCACATTTTTTTCCCTTTCTTCTTCATTTTTAAATAGTGAAAAGCTTCATAAGCAATGATGATATTGCATAGATCTACCTTTGATTTACAAAGACACTTTTGATTTTCAGTGATGAGCTCTTCCAATATAGGTTTAAGCCTATTCACATAACTTTGAAAATAATTTTATATCCAAAGTTACATAAACTAATCGGCTGAATTGAGCAACCTTCTTCGGACCTTTTTATATTTAGGACAAGGACAATCTCAATATTATTCAACTATTTTAACATTCTTCCCCCACAAAAAAAATCCTTTACAAATTTACATATATATTCTTTTATAATATCACAAAAGCCTTGATAAATAAGCCATTAAAGCCATTCAGGCCAAAAGCTTTAAGCGCACACATCTGTAAAACAACTTTTGTTATTTCCTCATCACTTACTTTTTTTAACTAACTCATTAGTCTAACTTTCAGTTGACAGGGTTAGAACTCCTTCCATAATTACTGTCAAATCCTTTTTTCTTTCTGATTTAAACAGTTATTCATATAAGCTCACAAAAGTTCTATAATCTCATCTTCCTTTTCCAACCAATTCCCCTCATGCCCTTCTATTCTTAATATCTTATTCTGCTGCCTTCTACAAATTATGGTTTGATGAAAAAATCTTGCATTTCTATCTCCAGCATTTTAACCACTTAATTTTTAATCTTTGGTGCTAGTATTTTTATTCTCTATCCTATTCCTCCTCAAGCATTCTTGCAATTTTCTTGAGTTACTTCCTATCTTTCTTACTTCTACTCTCCTCTTGCTAATCTGCAAGCTTCTTTAGCATAGGTTCTAAGAGTCTTCCTTCCCTTTTCCTTTTTTTAGTACACCATTTTTTCAACAAAATAAATTTTTTTAATTTTTGGACCACTTCGAATGCCTTAGATGCATAGTAAATCCCCCCCTTCTTTCATAATCTCTCGACATTCGTTAGCTTCTAACTAGAAAGCTTCAAATTTAAATCTCATAGGGGTTTTTTCCAACCCTTTCAGTCGTCAACAGAATTAGTAATGGTCTGACCCTACTGTCATTAGATTAACCACTTGCAAATTGGTAAACTCCTTCTATCACTCCAGATTCAGCAGGGCTTTCTCTAATCTCTCTTTAATAAGTTCACCTATCCCTCTCAATGTAAACTTCTGCCCTTTGAAGTGTACATCCTCCAACCTACACTCATTAATCAAATCAACAAAATAATCTATTTTCCATATCTCTTTCTGTCTACCCTCTTCTTTTTCTTTAACCTCTTGTATATCATTAAAATCTTCTATACAACATTGAGGTTTTGTATTCCTCTTCCTTTATTGTTAAAATCTCCCTTATGTCTTTTCCATCCTTGAAGACAGGTGCTTCATACACCCAAATCACCTTAAACTATTTAAATATCTTTTGGTTATCAATCCTTTTATTAATAATATTCTTATGCAACGCTAATAAACTTATTTTTCACCTTTTCCTTCCACCATAAAGCCTACCCATTATCCTTTCCTTCCGGATCAATATATACCCCCTCATTAAACCCCCTATCTTTTCCTCAGGTTTTCCAGCCTATCGCTTCCATTTTTTTGTCTCCATAAGGCAAACAAAATCAGGATCATATTTTTCTGTTGCTCTAAAAAAGCTTGAACTATTAAAGTTGACCCTATCTTTTGACAGTTCTAAGCCAACGCTATCATTATTTGCTTGGTGGTTATTATTAGCCAGCCGCAATAACCTTCCAATTGCTTATCTTGTTTCAATCTTTCCTTACATTCCATCCAACTCCCTTCCTAATTTGGATAAAAACCTCCACCAATGCCTTATCAATACTGTCACTCATTTTGCTTTAGTACCCTTTACTAATTCCTTTCCCCTTAGCTCTTGCCTTGTATTTTCTTTCCTATCCTATACTCATTTTACTATTATATCCTCCTTTCGAACTGTCTTCTTTTTTACATCTCATTTCCTTGCCAATCTTTATATCTTTACCACAATTTAATTTTCTCATTTGACGTCCATTTTCATAATCACTATCACTCAGATTTTCGTTTTGTCCTCTTCTAATTTTTAACCTTATAAAAAATAACACAAGACATCCTTCATTACTCATCCCCCTTAGTCTTTAATTCTTCCTTACCCTCTACGTTTTCCTCATGTTTTGGTGGCACTTCCACAATACATGGGCACCCTAACCCCTTTAACTCTCAAACTCCTTCGACTAACCTTTTCTTTTATATCAACTCCATACTGCCCCTCTTTAACCCAAATTTCACCTTTCACTTTGTATTGTCATTGTGACTTTGGGCTTGACACTATGTTTTTTTCCCTCATTATTTCTTTTTGCATAATTTAATTTTTTCTCTGTACAAACAATCATCTACTTTTTGCTGACTTTGTAGATCAAATTCAACATTTCGATTTAAAGTGTTACTTGGCCCTCTATACTTATGTTTGAACTCCTCCATCTCAAATTCTTTGTCTTTCTGCAAAGTACTTGCTGTTTCCATCCCTTCTCTCCGCATCTTACACCCTCTTTGTACTTCAGTTACAATTGGTTTTTTCTTTCCAGATTCTTTTCCCCTATTTTCTATTGCCTTTACTCCACACTCACTCTTTCAACTATCGAGAGATAACTAACATTCTTGCTCTATTTTACTAGAATAACCACATCTTCTTTCTCGGTTTTTTCATTAAAACACTTGTCACTGTCTTTGCCACCTTTATTTCCTCTTTTTGCACTCGAATAACCATCTTTATAGTTATTCTCCCCCATAGGCTTTTCCACCACCCTTTTCTTCTCCCCTTTTCCTATCATTCTCATTTTCGTTTCTTAATTATGTACTTTTTCCTCCATCTATTTTCCCTTTTATAGAAAACCCAGCCTTCATGTACACCCATACTTGTATTTTCCAAGATCTTTCCATCATTTAGCAATTTCTCTATCATAAGGCTTTTGACTATGTCCTAATCTTCCATAACCAAAATAGAAATCTAATTTTTTTTTCATATCTGGTTTCTACCCATACCTTTTTTTTCTTCTTTTTTTGGGACTCAAATCCCTCAATCAATGATTTTTTTTACCGCAATTACTGCTTTTATCCTCAAGAAGTTTCTACTAACTTTCCCTCGGACTCTACGATCATTCACCTATATGATTTTCCCTATCTTCCCCCAATAATCTTAGCATTTATCCTTGTTTTCATTTCTAAGGGTAGTTTATTTATTTGAATCTAATAATAGACCTCACTAAAATCCACTTACTTCATAACACATCCTGTCACCTTCTTTTTCATGTTAAAACAGTACTCTATAATTGACCATGGCCTCTCATCTATCGCCTGTTGCCTGTGCTTCTCTGATACAAAAGCAATAGCATGATTGTTATTTTCTAGTTTTCTTATACACGGTGCTATCTACTTCAACCAAATACCTCTAAAGATTGCTAAAACACCCTTTCGTTTTAGAACTCCTCAGCATGAGTGCATATAATCACAGCAAATCTTGTTAGAGCCTAACTACTTCCATCTTTTTCCTTTAACTGTATCCCCATACCCTTCTCCTCTCTGTCATTCCCCTTCAGGAACTAGTTTAAAACCCAAACCCCATCCTCTTTTGTTAAAACCTAGATTTCAACTCAACTTGGACAGATTAGATAATGGCAGAAAAACTTCTCTTATTTCTTTAATATATCTCTCATTCTATGGCATGATGTATCTCTTATTCTTTGATTTCAACCTCAAATTAGTTAATGCCATAAACTAGAAGAAAACCTAAAGTAAATTCAGGAGTTTTAAGAAAACCTAGCTTTATTAAGAAAATCCAATTTGAAGATTGATCGCTTGAAAGAAGTGACCAACTCTATACAAACATGGAAAATGACTCAATCTATCCTATGTTAGATTTCATGTGGCCTACATGATAATAAATGAATCAAAATAATTAAATTAAGTTATTAAAGTAAAATTATAAAAGAAATCCTAATTCTAGTTTAACTACTATATTTATAAGAGTTTAATTCTATTTTAATAGCTAATTAGAATATAAATTCTTTGATGGTAGGATTTAACTCTAATTAGTCTAGTATGTATCCCTAGTCTAGTCTATAAATTGTGTGTGCACCATCACAGGGAGATTTTTTTACCAAAATAGAAAATAAACTAGAAGGCTTAGACGGATTCTTTTATGCATTGAAGTAAAGTCGTTCATCTTGATCAATAATGGCTAGAGGTATGTTTAATTAAATTATTACATGTGGTATCAGAGCTAGGCTTTCTAGCCTTGTTAATCAGATCATCCAGTTAGATTTATAATCTATATTTACGTATTAAAAAAAATTCATGCATGGAACATGAATTTGTTTGTTTTTTATGTCTATTAAAATTTTATTATGAAATTCTTGATTAACTCTTGTAAAATCAAAATTGATATAGGGCTTTAATAGATTAATTATCTATATACGTCATTGAACCCTAAGATTAAAATAAAAGAGATTAAAACAAGAAAATTTAAGATATATTGAAATCAAGTCTAATAAAAGTTGTGAAAATAATAAAATTTTGATCCTTTGTCGTGTTTTTATTAAGAATTAATGCATAGGTTATGTGAATTTCATGTTAAATCATGTTTTAATTACTTTAATTGCATCTAATAAAGTCGAAAAACACAAAAATTTGATCTAATTTTCATTACAGACCTGAACGGGTCAAGAAAACCCCAGTCGGGTCGGGTATGACCCAGCTGGAGGTTGAAGATGGCTGGAACTCGCGTCTTGGCCAAATCCCACACGTGCAGGAGGTGCGTGTAGTGCACGCGCCACACATCAATGACTGCGTTTTTCCCAAACACAAATATTTTATGATTTTTGATTTTTTGGTGATTTTTCTAGATTTTTTAGATTGTGTAAAATATTTATTATTTAATATTGGTGCTTAATTAGATAATAAATATATTTATGCATAAATGTTCTATGTTCTTATTTCATAAAAAAATATTTTGGCATGTTAAAAATATTT
>JAQSVH010017221.1:0-11427 GCA_029448705.1 Adansonia digitata | reverse complement strand
TAGCACCTCACCGGAGGACCAATGGGATGCTAAAAATATTTAAAATAATCTAAATGGATGATTTCATGCTAAAGATAGCCATCTTGTCCTACAAATACTAAATTTCCTAAGGGTCCATAAACTTTCTCGATTTCACAGTCCATAAACTTTCTCGATTTCACACTTAGTACCTAAGTAAAACATAACCTAAATTATCACAAAATATAATAAATCAGGTAAAAAATCAGCATGTAAATGATGAAGAACATCCATACGAAGGTTCGGTCTTTGACAAAAAAAACAAAATTTTTCATTATTTGCAAACTAGCCCCTAAACTTTGAGAAATTACAAAACACCCCTTAAAGTGTGAAAAATACCTAAAGCATGATATGAAATACCCAAAATCAATTTCCAAGTTATCCATGAAGCTTTTGGTCAAATCCTTTGACCATAAAACAAAAAAAAATTCTATTATTTACGAACTAGTCCCTAAACTTTTAGACATTTGCAATTTAGTCATTAAGTTTACAAATATTACAAAATAACTTAAAAACCTAAAATCAAAGTAAAAATAAACACAAAATCACCATTATCAATGTGAAATTTTTTTCATCATGAAATTTCATAAATAAGATCATAAATTTATATATAAAAAAATTTAAGCTTAAAAATACAAAAAAAAAATTACTAAGATTTCAATATAAATCATCATAAACATAACATAATAAATATTATAGAACATCTAATCATTGAAGATAACATCATTATTACAAATGAACACAAAATATTTTATAAAAAAGGAAGAAATACAACAAAATCAAATAAATCAAGAAAATCTATAAAATTTAATCATTGTTGTCATGCTTGGCCTTTCAACATTGAATGAAATCCATGAGCTCAAACAATCATAAAACTCACTAAAAAATAAGAAATCAATCATGGAATCAACATAAATATAAGATTTTGGAAGAGAAGTTACCTTGAAAGCTTGAAAATAAAAAACTGAGTAATTTTTATGGATTTTTGGAGCTTTTGGCTTATGGAAGTTATGAACTATTTGGGAGAATTTTTTTTTTTGGGTTTTTTTCCCTTTTAAAATGAGGGGATGGCAAGATGATGGATTTTTTGAGTCCTTCTTGCTATGAGTTTCCTTCCAAAATCCCTACAAAATTTCCTTTCATTTATTATATGTCATAATTTATTTTTTTTATTTTTATATTTGATTTGTTTGCGAAGTGATTTGATTTTTGACAAATTGATTGGATTTAAATTAATAACTCTTGGCTCGTTGTGATATCATGCATTTTATCATTAATTTTTATAGATATTTTGATTGATATTCGTATATAATATGTAAAATTATACCGTAAAAATTAACTATAAGAACTAAATTGTAAAAATTAAAAATTATTATTTCTTTCATAAAATTTCAAATGACCAATTTAATTCAATCCAATACTAAAAATAATTTTTATGTACAAAAAGGATTTAAAATAGCAAACTCGTAAAATTTTATGAGAAAACCCTTACCGGAGAAAAATTATTATATGTAAAAAAAATACAAAACTCATAAAATAAATTGATTTTTTACAAACTGAATTAATATGGATTAAAAAAATAATATTTAAAGAATTTTAAAAATTATGAAATACGAAAATCCTACTGAAGAAATTTACGAAGTAGAAACTCTGTATTTCGGTAATAGGAAAAATTTTAAAATTCATAAAATAAATTAAAATTTTCAAAACTGATTTAATGAGAGTTAATTGACAATATTAGGTGAAATTTGATGTTTAAAACTTGAGAGGATTCCTCCAAAAAGTTTACGAGTAAAGAAAAACTTGTGTTTCAATATCGAGAAAAATATTACGAAATTTCATTAACACTGAAGTAAAACAAATTCAAGACCACATATTTTTCAAAGCATTAATTTCGAAAGTGAAGAGAATGAACTTGTAAAATTTTTTTAAAAATAGATCAACAAGAACCAAAAGTAAAATTCACGAGCACGATACTCGTAAGACTACAAAATTTAAAATTAATTTATAAAATTTATAATTTGACACTTCATGATAGAAAATGCCAATACATAGTTTTCTTTGAATATTTATGATTTTTTCAGGGTGACAATTGGCATAAAACTACACCAATGTTGGTAAAAATATTTGACCACTAATTTCTCGAGTTTTTCAAAAAATATCTTAGAAAATTCCTAAAATTAGGAAAATTGACTGTGAGATCATCCGCAGAGGTAATTTCCAAAATTTTTCACGAACTTGTTCAAAGCAAAAAAATTTTCTTTGCGGATTCGTCCTTTTTACCTGAAAAATAGATTTTTCTATCATATGTATATACAGTTATTTACATATGACGGATAAAAATTACAAAAATGTGAAACCCCTCTGGTGGAAGTTGACTTCCATTAGAGTAGTCATTACACTTATATTTTTGGATATTTGGGACTTTCAGAGATAGATAGCCCGCACGAATTTAGGTATCTACAATAGCCCAAGTTTCTAGTTTTGAAACTTCAAAAATCCTTGCAAACGGCTCAAAATTTTTTAGGTTTCCATATTTACAGATTCGTTTGTCATACTTTAGGGCTTTAGTTCTTTTAACACAAAACTCATATGATCAAGATATTTACACCACTAAAGAGATCACATTTTGTATTATAAAAGCCATCTATGTTTTAACAAAAATGGTCACTGAAAAATTGTTTTTTGGGGACCTAAAATTAGCTGGTCAGAATTGTTAGAAACTCAAAATCAATAAACTTTAAAAATTTATAACTCTTAAAATACTCAACCACATGAAGTGCTACACATACCATTAGAAAGATCTCAAAGAAACCTTTCTATAGGTACTAATAATGTCTTTGGAAAGTCACCAGAATTTTAGAAAATCAAAATATTTCAAAACAAGGCTAAAATGCCTAGTTTAGGATCAAACATATTAATATTAAGTAGATGAGGACTAAACTTTTTATTTGAGTTTATTAAGGATGCAACTTTTTTGAATTGTAACAATTAAGGATTTTTAACTATTAATTGATGTGTTTGAAGGGCAAGCACTTCATTTATCAACCATATACAATGATGTGCAATTATTTTCTACACATGGCTGTTAATGAATAAAAAAAGTCAATAAATTAATTTATTAGTCTTCATAAAAAGGGAAACCCAAAATACCTAAAATCCTTAATTGAAAAACCCCTTATTTTCTTATTTTTAACGCCAACTTGTTTCCTTCTCAACTTCCACTGTCGGTTATGTTTAAAGCTTCTTAACTTTTCCTTTTTTTTTTCAAATTCCTATTATATCTAACAAATATGTTTTTTCTAGTCAATAGTAATTTGGTGTTTTTTAAATAGGATTTCATAAAATTTGTGCTTCTTTGTTACAGGGATGTATTAAAATTATTTTTTTCTTTTTTTGTTCTCCATTTCTAGTTTTCTAAACTGATGATTCTTAAGATTGTGTTGGGGAATGAGACTACTGGTAAGGTTCATTTGTTAGGTGTTGAACATTTTATATAGCAATGAATGTTCTTTTCAATACTGGAAATAGGATTCATATAGGTTTTTTATGTGTAGATGATATATATTGGTAAGTTTTTCACTATTTTTAACATTGTAATAAATGGTGAGTGATTAGATGACTAGATAAGCTATTATGGGTCCTATTTTGCTTGCAAAGTTTCAATGTAGATTATCTAGTTTGATGAGGTTCATAAGATAGTTGTCAATCACTTTTAAAATTTTTGATACAATCAATTGTGATATAATTGTATTGTGATTTTACAGCTAGTCGCTTTAAGTATATACCTTTTGTTTTTTCTTTTGACAAAGGTGTATTCTACTAACATAAAGAGGGAGACAACATCGATGAAAATCTAGATGGATGAATAACAAATTTTATTGTCTTTAAAGAATAATGGGTTGAAGATTTTTGAGATTTTGAGTTTGTGAGTGAGATATAGGTATAGTTTTGGTGTTTGAGAGATAAGAATTGAATAATTTTTTTCAAAAAAAATGGAATAGAGAGGATTTATTTTAGGGATTTTATTTTTTTTAACTTTTATATTTTTCTAGAATTATTATATTTGTTTTCTTTTTCTAATTGTCATGGAAAAAAAATCCATATAAGCATATTTTTTTAAGATCACTTATTGGGCTGGTGCATGTCCTTCAAACATTGTCAAAACTCCTTAATTGTTACAGCTCGAAAAGGTTGTATCCTTAATAGACTTAAAGGTTTAATTCTAATCCACTCAAATGGTAATAGTTTTGACTCTAAATTGAGCATTTAACCTCAAAACAAAAAATATGAGTTTTATGTTAATTGATAAAAAAATAAAAATTTCATGAAACTTAAGCAAAATCTCACATAAATCTTTTGTTTTCTAAGATGAATTTGCCTTTCTTTTGCCTTTCCTCTTTTTCTCTAGCGTTAGCTTTTTGCAAAACTTTGTTTGACAAAAAAATAATGTAGTAGATTGTAACTCCAAATTTTTACTAGGTTAATTAAACAACACTAATAATTCTAATTGGGCCTTAATAAAAATTTTGCAAATATGCTAGTCATTTTAATGACAAAGCATATTGCTTAAAAAATAAAAATAACTAAGCATATATTTTTTATGGGCTTTACAATATATATATATTTGAATATGTATTGAATAGAGATGTTGATACAAATATTTAAAAAAATAAGAGTTTGAATTGGTATAAGATGGCTATACTAAACTTAAAAAAGAAAGAAAGTTATTGAAGTGCTATAGAGGCAATTTTTTTTCCATTAATTCAAGTTATTCTATCATATTTCTAGCACACATTCCTTTTGGTTACGTATGGATAGACAATAGTAAAAGAAAGAAAAGAAAATGAGAGTAAAGTTGGGAAAGTAAATGATACATGTATCCTTGTTTGGATTGTATAAAGAGAAAAATTTTGACCAATTACAAACTGTTATATGTAAATTGATATTTCTTTTAATTAAGAAATTATCAATTAAATTCTGCATCAACATGTACAATCGATTACATCATAAATGGATATTTATCTTTAATTAAATTAAAATTAATTTAAAGATAAATAAAATAGTTTTATCTCTAATTAAGTTAAATTAATTAAGAGATAATTTATCAAGATAAATTTATTAAAGAAGTTATATTCTTTAAGAACTCTTTTCTACTTGGCTCATTGGCACTATAAAAAGGGGTCTCCACCAAAGCCATTGAAGACAACTTACAAGTCTGAAGAGAAGAAGCAGATTTTGAAGATTCAAGTCCTCTTAAAGTCTCGAGAAGTTTTCTCTCAAGAACAAAAAGAACGCGAAGAACACTGCTCTCATTCTTCAAGAAGCTATTCTCCAATCCTGTTCTGGCAACACAAATAAGCTAAATTTCGTCTGTCAAGATCAAGTCTACAAGACCCTTGAAGCGGACCTTAATGATTCAAGATCAAGTCTGAAGACCCTTGTATCGAAGTTTTTGTTGAAGAAAAGAATCAAATGATTTCTTTATTTTAAAGAACATCCAGAGATTACAACTCAAGTCTAATAAATCAATTTGATTTATTTGTCTCCAAATTTTCTTGGTAATTTTTCGACACGAAATTTATGTGTACAAAATTTTGGCGCACCCGGTGGGACGATCTCTGCCTTTCATCTCTTTTTTTCAAAATTCAAGTTATCAAGTTGCAGTGGCTCCCAAGAAGAACCTAGTTAACAAACTAACTCTTAAACCTACTCGTGCTGATCCTACAGTCTACCCCACTTTATCAGCCAGCATTGATGTCACTACTCATCCCTACGGCACTAAGGCAAAGACTAAATCTCTTTCTGAGCTTGATGATCAGACTTCTCCAGTGTTAAACCAAAATCCACTCTTTGAAACTTTTTCAAGTCAAGACTCAAAAGAAGTTCCTATTGAACAACTTGATTTTGGATCAAATCCAACTCACCAAAAATCATCCAAAGAGCAAGATATATGTTCAACCAGTAGCTCCAAACCACAATCTCCTCTAAAATCAAGCTTTGGAGTAATGAATGTCATGACAACTGGCACCACATCACTTGAAGAGCAACTTGCAATTTTGGCAAAATTTGTTGAAACTCTCGCAGCAAGTATTAGAGAAAAAGATGAATAGATTGCCTTTTTAATGGATAGGATGGCTACTTCTGCTGGAAAAAATTCAATGGCCTCAAGTGAAAATAGTCAATCAAATCCTCAAAATGATGTTAAGAACTCCAACATTGAATATCTATGGAGTCAGAGCAAAAGATTAGTAAAGTGGTCACAACAAGTCAACTCAAAAATCTTATCAAAGAAGCCATTAAGGATCAAGTTGACAGTGTCACTCAACCTTCATACACATATGAAAAGCCATATTCTCCAAGGATTAATAGTTTAACTTTGGAGGTTGGTAATTTTCAGGCATCTTTAAACTATTCAATGGAAAAGGAAATCCACGCCAACATGCTGCACATTTGGTGGAGACTTGTAATAATGCTGGAACCTATAAAGATCTTATGGTAAAACAATTTGTTCAATTCTTAAAGGTTAATGCTTTTGATTGGTATACCGATCTTGAGCCTAGAATGATCGATAGCTGGGAACAACTTAAGCGAGAATTTCTCAATCGATTTTATAGCACTCGTTGCATCATCAGCATGATCAAACTCACTAGCTCACGCGAATAGAAGGATGAACCAGTGATTGATTACATCCATAAGTGGAGGAACTTAAGCCTTAACTGCAAAGAAAGATTGTCAGAGTCTTCTGCACTTGACATGTGTATACAGGGCATGAATTGGGGCTTACGTTACATTTTTCGAGGCATCAAACCTAAGACCTTTGAAGAGTTAGCTACTCGTGCTCATGATATGGAGTTAAGTATGTCATCTCCTGGAAATCAAGAGCCTCCTGTGCAAAAGCTGAAAAAAAGTAAGGAAAAACAAGACACCTGAAAAGGGGCAAAATCTTTGCTAATAAAGGAGAAAGTAAACAATCCATGGCTATGGATACCAAGCCTCGTAAAATCTCTCCTAAGTCAAAACAAGCTCAAGAAATAAAATCTACGCCTACCAAAAACAAAGACAAAGCTAAAGTTACCTTGAAGCAAAGGCAAGAAAAAAATACTCATTCCCTGATTCTGATGTTACTAGTATATTAGAAGAACTTTTGAAGACTAAGCTGATTCAATTGCCAGAGATGAAATGGCCTGAAGAAGCTAATAAAGTCGATGATCCCAACTATTATAAATATCATCGATTAGTTAGCCACCCCATAGAAAAATGTTTCGCCTTGAAAGACAAAATCATGGCACTTTATGAAGAAGGAAAGATTGAATTTGAAAAAGAAATAGTATCGACGAACATGACCTCAATCACTATGGTGCCTTATTTCTCAAATAAAGCCATAAAGTTTGGCTTTTTTGATCCCATCAGACTCCCTTCAAACACAAGTAAAATGGTGGATCTCTAAGCGAATGGGGGCAACCATCTGTTACAGGAAGCAACTACGGATGATGATGGCTGGATATTAGTCACACGTCGAAGAAATAGAAAGCAAAATCTTCTAAAGCCTGCGAAGGTTCCCATAAGTGCTAAGATGATCAGATGGCAATGTAAAGCTCCAAAGCCTAAAATGCCCCTAATAAAAATATGTTCATCTAAGCATAAAAATTTGACTTGGAAAAGGTCACGAAGACTGGTCACTTTTAATGAATACGTGCCAATCCAATTCAGAAATAAAGATTTGCTCCCTGTGACTTGTTACAATATTGATGGTGATGAAGAATTCAAAGATGAAGACAATATAGATATAGTTGCGATTGGAGCTAGAGATCATTCTTGCGGTTTGAGCATTAGCTTCACTGATGAAGATCTACTGCTAGGATCCACTCCTCATAATCGACCATTATTTGTCATGGGATTTACTTGTGAATAAAAGATCAACAGGATTTGGGTGGATGATGGTTCTGCAGTCAATATACTCCCTTTAAAAATAATGAAGGAATTGGAAGTTCCTTTAGATGAAATGATACAAAGTCATCTATTGATTCAAGGATTCAACCAAGAGGGGACAAAGAGCTCTTGGAAAGATTAGACTTCAACTTTTCATTAGAGATATGGAGTCTCATCCACTCTTTCATGTGATCGATGCCAAAACAATATATAATATGTTACTAGGATGATCGTGGATACATCAAAATGGTGTGGTTTCCTCCACTCTTCATCAATGCTTCAAGTATTGCAGAAATAGTTAAGTCAAAATAATTATTGCTAATGCTAAGCCATTTACCTTGATTGAGGCTCATTTTGCAGATGCTAAGTTTTATGTAAAAGGCACTTTCATTGAAGAAGTAATGACTGCTCCTGTGAAGGAATTGAAGGAAAAGGAAAAAATTTTCACTCCTTCCATCAGTGAAGATAAAATCAGTCAAGGTTTAAAGAATTCGACTCTGCCCTTCACTAACTTGGAAGAATCAATAATTCTTAAACCTCTTTTGAAAGGATATGTTAAACTAATTGAATAATCACTCTTCAAACATCAAGATCTTCCTTCCCATCAAGCTAGAGGTTTTGACCATAATGCTTATAGACTACTTGTCAAAGCTGGATATAAGCAAGAAGATGTTGTTAAGTTGACAGAAGAACCTAGCAATGGAAAGTCACAAAGTCCAATCAAGGTTTCTCAAGTCTAGCAAAAAAAGACTGATCATGTCAAAACATCCAAACAAGTACTTAGATTAGATTTTCTCTATTAAAATTGAAGATTCATAAAGAAACTTCAAGTTATAAAAATGCAAAAGAAATTCTTGAGGAGCAAAAAGATTCAATAGAGCCACCGAAACGTTCAGTGTTTAGTCGTTTGGGAACACGTTCAATGCAGGTCTCAATGTTTAACCATTTAAGAATTCAATTATCTCGAAGGTTAGTGTTTGAGCAGATATAATCAAAAGCTGATGAAGCTTTTACAAGTGAGTCAATACTCGTTCATACAAGGCTAGGAAGTTTAAACTCCAAAAAAGATAACCAAAGTCAAAAAAGGAAAATCTCAATCTTTAATGAAATGAGAAATTTTCATAGCAAAATTTCTTCTCGAATGAAAAGGCAAAGCTAGTGGAAAATAACTGCTAGTGAAGTTTTGAAAGCTAAAAAGCATACAATGGTGATAACCAAGGAGGATGTATCTTTAAGGGAAAAAAGTTTGAAGAAATTGAAATAGTCGCTTCGCATCATGTATCTATAAAGAAAGCTGATGAAGAACCACAGGAAGAAGATGCTCAAGAAGCCCCTTCATCATTTGTAGAAAGAAATCAGGCTACCATTGATAAACTAAAAGAGGTTAACATCGGTACTTGTAATGATCCACGTTCGATTTTTGTCAGTGCTTACTTGTCTTCAGAAGAAGAAAAAGCTTGTCTTGATCTTTTGTTTGAGTACAGAGACGTCTTTGCTTGGACCTATAAAGAAATGCCAAGACTTGATCCAAAAATAGCTGTGCATCATCTGGGTGTTAAAAAAACTGTCAGACCTATCAAACAAGCTCAACGATAATTTCATCCTGACTTGATTCCTTAAATTGAAGCTAAAGTCAATAAGCTTATTGAAGCCGGCTTTATTAGAAGTTAAGTATCCTACTTAGGTATCAAACATTGTCCTAGTAAGAAAAAAGAATGGTCAACTCTGAATTTGTATGGACTTTCGGGATTTAAACAATGCTTGTCTGAAAGATGATTTCCCTCTTCCTTTAACTGAGATAATGTTGGTTATAAGGCTTTGTCTGAAAGATGATTGCTACAACTGGTTATAAGGCTTTATCTTTCATGGACAGGTCATTCGGTTATAATCATATTCGCATGGCTCCAAAGGATGAAGAACTTACTGCTTTTTGCAATCCAAAAGGGATATATTGTTATAAAGTTATGCCTTTTGGATTAAAGAATGCTGGTATTACATACCAAAGAGCAGTGTGAAAGATCTTTAATGATATGCTTCACAAAAATGTCGAGTGCTATGTGGATGACTTGGTTGTAAAGTCGAAGAAAAAGGCAGACCATCTCATTGATCTTCGTCAAGTGTTCAAAAGATTATGAAGGTACCAATTAAAGATGAATCCACTAAAATGTGCTTTTGACATATCATCGGGCAAGTTTCTAGGGTTTATTATGAGACATCGTGGAATTGAGATTGATCAATCAAAGATAGATGCAATCATGAAAATGCCAGAACCACGTAATCTCTATGAACTCAAAAGTTTGCAAGGAAGATTAGCATATATTCAATGTTTCATATCAAACTTAGTAGGTCGATGTCAACCATTTAATCAGCTGATGAAGAAAGATGTTCCTTTTATTTGGGATGAAGCTTGTAGTAATGTTTTCAAAAGCATTAGGGCCTATTTGTTGTGGCTGCCTGTTTTAAAAGTGCTTATACGAGAAAAACCTTTGATCCTTTATATTGCTACACAGGAACATTCTTTAGGAGCATTGTTAGCATAAGAAAATGATGAAGAACAGGAAAATGCACTCTACTATCTCAGTAGAACTCTTAATGGTGCTGAGTTAAATTACTCTCCTATTGAAAAGACTTATCTGGCATTAATGTTCGCTATTAAAAAGTTGAAGCATTATTTGCAAGCTCATACTGTCCATTTGATATCTCGAGTAGATCCTCTTAAGTATCTTGTGTCTAAGGTTGTACTTAGTGGAAGTTTGGCGAAATAGACTCTCTTGTTGCAAGAGTTTGCTATCATTTATATTCCACAAAAGGCTATTGAGGGAAAAGCATTGGCTTATTTTCTAGCAAACCATTCTATTCCAGATGATTGGGACTTCTCTAAAGATCTTCCCTACGAGGATGTTCTTTTTATCGAAATTCCTAGGCCATAGAAGTTGTTCTTTGATGGGGCTGCACAGCAAAATGGAGCTAGAGCAGGTATTATCTTCATCACTCTAAAAGGTGATGTATTGCCTTACGTATTCACTCTCACTTAAATTTGTTCCAATAAGTAGCAGAATACCAAGCTCTGATCATTGGAGTGGAGATGGCAATTGATATGAAAATCACCCAACTTCAAGTGTATGGAGATTCTAAATTGGTTATCAACCAACTTTTTTCACTTTATGAAGTGAAGAAACTGAAGCTTTTACCATATGTCAACTATGCGAAGAAACCCTTAGAATGGTTTGACAAAGTAAACTTAGAACACGTGCCAAGAAAAAAAAAGACAAGCTAATTTTCTCATTAGTTTGGCATTATCTCTTGTATTACCAAGTGCCGAAGTAAAAGTTCCCTTGTGTAAATGATGTGCCGTCAATTACTATCTCTGAAATAGAAGATATCAAATCCAATGTTGTCTTAGTTTGTGAAATTGAGAAAGAAGATTGGAGGCAGCCGTTGATTGATTATCCAGAGTATGGTAAATTACCTAACGAT
>JAQSVH010017147.1:0-11431 GCA_029448705.1 Adansonia digitata | reverse complement strand
ATATCATGTATCCCAATGTGGAGAACATGATTGTCATGCCAATAACAAAAAGAATGGAGATTATTATGAGTATCCAAATTTGTCCCATTTCACGGATGAACTTTGATTATGAGCAAAATGCTGGAAAGAAAGCTCTTCTTGCAAATCCAAGGCGTCAATATCATGTATCCCAATGTGAAGAATATGATTGCCATGCCAATAACAAAATGAATGGAGATTATTATGAGTATCCAAGTTTGTCTCATTTCACGGATGAACTTTGATCATATGGAAAATGATGGAAAGAAAGCTTTTCTTGCAAATCCAACGCAGCAATATCGTTTATCCAAATGTGGAGAACATGATTGCCATGCCAATAACAAAAAGAATGGAGATTGTTATGAGTATCCAAGTTTGTCGCATTTCACGAATGAACTTTGATTATGAGGAAAATGCTGGAAAGAATGCTCTTTTTACAAATCCAAGCCATCAATATTGTGTACCCCAATGCGAAGAAAATGATTGCCATGCCAATAACAAAAAGAATGGAGATTGTTATGAGTACCCAAGTTTGTCGCATTTCACGAATGAACTTTGATTATGAGGAAAATGCTGGAAAGAATGCTCTTTTTACAAATCCAAGCCATCAATATTGTGTACCCCAATGCGAAGAAAATGATTGCCATGCCAATAACAAAATGAATGGAAATTATTATTAGTATCCAAGTTTCTCTTATTGCACGGATGAACTTGATCATAAGGAAAATAGTGGAAAGAAAGCTTTTCTTGCAAATCCAATGCAGCAGTATCATTTAACCCAATGTGGAGAGCATGATTGCCATGCAAATAACAAAAAAAATGGAGATTGTTATGAGTATCCGAGTTTGTCTCATTTCACGGATGAACTATGATTATAAGGAAAATGCTGGAAAGAAAGCACTTCTTGCAAATCCAAAGCATCAATATCATGTATCCCAATGTGGAAAACATTATTATCGTGCCAATATCAAAAAGAATAGATATTATTATGAATATCCAAGTTTGTCTCACTTCACGGATGAACTTTGATCATAAGGAAAATGGTGGAAAGAAAGCTTTTCTTGCAAATCCAATGCATCAATATCATTTATCCCAATGTGGAGAACAAGATGGCCATGCCAAAAACAAAAAGAATGGAGATTGTTATGAGTATCCAAGTTTGCCTTATTTCATGGATGAACTTTGATTATGAGGAAAATGCTGAAAAGAAAGCTCTTCTTGCAAATCCAAAGCATCAATGTCGTGATCCCAATGTGGAGAACATTATTGTCATGCCAATATTAAAAAGAATAGATATTATTATGAGTATCTAAGTTTGTCTCAGTTCACAGATGAACTTTGTTTATAAGGAAAATTATGGGAAGAAAGCTTTCTTACAAATCCAAAGCATCAATATCGTGTATCCCAATATGGAGATCATGATTGTCATGCCAATAACAAAAAGAAAAAATATTATTATGAGTATCTAAGTTTGTCTCAGTTCACAGATGAACTTTGTTTATAAGGAAAATGGTGGAAAGAAAGCTTTTCTTGCAAATCCAATGCAGCAATATCGTGTCGCAAATCCAACGTAGCAATATCGTGTATCCCAATATAGAAAACATGATTTTCATGCCAACAACAAAAAGAATGGAGATTAACATGAGTATCTAAGTTTGTCTTATTTCACAGCTGAACTTTGACTATGAGGAAAATGGTGGAAAGAAAGCTTTTCTTGCAAATCCAACGCGGCAATATCATTTATCCCAATATGGAGAACATGTTTGCCAAGCCAATAACAAAAAGAATGGAGATTGTTATGAGTATCCAAGCTTGTCACATTTCATGGATGAACTTTGATTATGGGGAAAATGCTAGAAAAAAAGCTCTTCTTGTAGATCCAAAGCATTAATATTGTGTATCCTAATGCGGAGAACATTATTCTTGTGCCAATAACAAAAAGAATAGATATAATTATAAGCATCCAAGTTTGTCCCATTTCACGGATGAATTTTGGTTATAAGGAAAATTATGGAAAGAAAGCTTTCTTACAAATCCAAAGCATCAATATCGTGTATCCTAATATGGAGAACATGATTGTCATGCCAATAACCAAAGGTATAGATATTATTATGAGTATCTAAGTTTTTCTCAATTCATGGATGAACTTTGTTTATAAGGAAAATGGTGGAAAGAAAGCTTTTCTTGCAAATGCAACGCAGCAATATCGTGTATCCCAATGTAGAGAACATGATTGTCATGCCAATAACAAAATGAATGGAGATTATTATCAGTATCCAAGTTTGTCCCATTTCCCGAAAAAACTTCGATAATAATGAAAATGGTGGAAACAAAGCTTTTCTCGCAAATCTAAAGCAACAATATTGTGTATCCCAATGTGGAGAACATGATTCTCATGCCAACAACAAAAAGATTGGAGATTGTTATGTGTATCCAAGTTTATCTTATTTCATGGATGAACTTCGATTATGAGGAAAATGCTGGAAAGAAAGCTCTTCTTGCAAACCCAAAGCATCAATATTGTGTATCCCAATGTGGAAAACATTATTGCCGTGCCAATAACAAAAAGAATAGATATTATTATGAGTATCTAAGTTTGTCTCATTTCAGGGATGAACTTTGTTTATAAGGAAAATGGTGGAAAGAAAGCTTTTCTTGCAAATCCAAAGCATCAATATCTTGTATCCCAATGAGGAGAACATGATTCCCATGCTAATAACAAAAAGAGTGGTGATTGTTATGAGTATCCAAGTTTGTTGCATTTCACGGATGAACTTTGATTACGAGGAAAATGCTGGAAAGAAAGCTTTTTTGCAAGTCCAAAGCGTCAATATCGTGTTTCCCAATATGGAGAACATGATTGTCAGGCCCATAACAATACGAATGGAGATCGTTATGAGTATCCAAGTTTGTCTCATTTCACAGATGAACTTTTATTATGAGGAAAATGCTCGAAAGAAAGCTCTTCTTGCAAATGCAAAGCATCAATATCGTGTATCCTAATGTGGAGAACATTATTGTCATGAAAATAACAAAAAAATAGATAATATTATGAGTATCCAAGTTTGTTTCACTTCACGGATGAATTTTGACTACAAGGAAAATGGTGGAAAGAAAGCTTTTCTTGCAAATCCAAGGCATCAACATCGCATATCCTAATGTGGAGGACATTATTGTCCTGCCAATAACAAAAAGAATAGATATTATTATGAGTATCTAAGTTTGCCTCATTTCACAGATGAACTTTGATTATAAGGAAAATGGTGGAAATAAAGCTTTTCTTGCTAAACCAGAGCAGCAATTTTGTGTATGCTAATGTCGAGAACATAATTGTCATGCCAATAACAAAAAGAATGGAGATTATTATACGTATCCAAGTTTGTCTCATTTCACGGATGAACTTTGATTATAATGAAAATGGTGGAAACAAAGCTTTTCTTGCAAATCCAAAGCAGCAATATCGTGTATCCCAATGTGGAGAACATGATTCTCATGCCAACAATAAAAAGAATAGAGATTGTTATGTGTATCTAAGTTAGTCTCATTTCACATATGAACTTTGATTATGAGGAAAATGCTGGAAAGAAAGCTCTTCTTGCAAATCCAAAGCATCAATATCGTGTATCCCAATATGGAGAACATTATTGTCATGACAATAACAAAAAGAATAGATATTATTAAGAGTATCCATGTTTGTGTCACTTCACGGATGAACTTTGAGTATAAGGAAAATGGTGGAAAGAAAGCTTTTCTTGCAAATCCAAAGCATCAACATCATGTATCCTAATGTGGAGAACATTATTTTCCTGCCAATAACAAAAAGAATAGATATTATTATGAGTATCTAAGTTTGCCTCATTTCACAGATAAACTTTGCTTATAAGGAAAATTATGGAAAGAAGGCTTTTCTTGCTAAACCAAAGCAGCAATATCGTGTATCCCAACGTGGAGAACATGATTCTCATGCAAATAACAAAAAGAATGCAGATTATTGCGTGCACCCAAGTTTGTCTCAGTTCACGGGTGAACTTTGATTATAATGAAAATGGTGGAAACAAAGCTTTTCTTGCAAATCCAAAGTAGGAATATCGTGTATCCCAATGGGGAGAACATGATTGTCATGCCAACAACAAAAAGAATGGAGGTTGTTATGTGTATCCAAGTTAGTCTCATTTCATGGATAAACTTTGATTATGAGGAAAATGCTGAAAAGAAAGCTCTTCTTGCAAATCCAAAGCATCAATATCATGTATCCCAATGTGTAGAACAACATTGTCGTGCCAATAACAAAAAGAATGGAGATTACTATGAGTATCCAAGTTTGCCTCCCTTCCCGAATGAAATTTTATTATAAGGAAAATGGTGGAAAAAAAAGCTTATCCTGCAAATCCAAAGCTTCTGTATCATGTATCCCATTATGGAGAACATGATTGCAATGCGAATAACAAAGAGAATGGAGATTGTTATGGGTATCCAAGTTTGTCTCATTTCATGGATGAACTTTGATTATAAGGAAAATGGTGGAAAGAAAGCTTTTTTTGCAAATCCAAAGCAGCAACATCATGTATCTCAATATGGAGAACATGATTATCATGCCAATAAGAAAATGAATGGAGATTATTATAGGTATCCCAGTTTGTCTCATTTCACAGATGAACTTTGATTATAAGCAAAATGGTGGAAAAAAAGCCTTTCTGGCAATTCCAATGTGGCATTACCATGCATCCCAATGTGCAGAACATGATTGTCATGCCAAAAACAAAAAGAATGGAGATTATTTTGAGTATCCAAGTTTGTCTTATTTCACGAATAAACTTTGATTATAAGGAAAATGGCAGAAAGAAAGCTATTCTTGCAAATGCAATGCAACATTATTGTGCTTCCTAATGTGAAGAACATGAGGGCAATGCCAATAGCAAAAAGAATGGACATTGTTATGGGTATCCAACTTTGTCTCATTTCGTGGATGAACTTTGATTATAAGGAAAATAGTGGAAATAAAGCTTTTCTTGCAAATCCAAAGCATTAATATTATGTATCCCAATGTGGAGAACATGATTGCCGTGCCAATAACAAAAAGAATAGATATTATTATGAGTATCTAAGTTTGTCTCATTTCACGGATGAACTTTGATTATAAGGAAAATGGTGGAAAGAAAGCTTGTCTTACAAATCCAAAGCATCAATATCATGTATCCCATTGTGAAGAACATGATTGCCATGCCAATAATAAGATGAATGGAGATTATTATGAGTATCCAAGTTTGTCTCATTTCATGGATTAACTTTGATCATAAGGAAAATGGTGGAAAGAAAGCTTTCCTTGCAAATCAAAATCATCAATATTGTGTATCCCAATGTGGAGAACATGACTGTCATGCCAACAACAAAAAGAACGGAGATTGTTATGTGTATCCAAGTTTGTCTCATTTCACGGATGAACTTCGATTATAAGAAAAATGCTGGAAAGAAAGCTCTTCTTTCAAATCCAAAGCATCAATATTGTGTATCCCAATGTGGTGAACTTTATTGTCGTGCCAATAACAAAAAGAATAGATACTATTATGAGTATCCAAGTTTGTCCCATTTCACGAATGAATTTTGATTACGAGGAAAATTATGGAAAGAAAGCTTTCTTGCAAATCCAAAGCATCAATATCGTGTATCCCAATGTGGAGAACATGATTGTCATGCCAATAACAAAAAGAGTAGATATTGTTATGAGTATCTAAGTTTGTCTCAGTTCATGGATGAACTTTGTTTGCAAGGAAAATGGTGGAAAGAAAGCTTTTCTTGCAAATCGAATGTAGCAATATTGTGCATCCTTTTCTTGCGAATCTAAAGCATCAATATCGTGCATCCCAATGTGGAGAACATGATTGTCATGCCAACAACAAAAAGAACGGAGATTGTTATGTGTATCCAAGTTTGTTTCATTTCACGGATGAACTTTTATTATGAGGAAAATGGTGGAAAGAAAGCTTTTCTTTCAAATCAAAATCATCAATATCATGTATCCCAATGTGGAGAACATGATTATCATGCCAACAACAAAAATAATGGAGATTGTTATGTGTGTCCAAGTTTGTCTCATTTTACTGATGAACTTTGATTATGGGGAAAATGCTGGAAAGAAAGCTCTTCTTGCAAATCCAAAGCATCAATATTGTGTATCCCATTGTGGAGAACATGCTTGCCGTCCAATAACAAAAAGATTAGATATTATTATGAGTATGTAAGTTTGTCTCATTTCACGGATGAACTTTGATTATAAGAAGAATGGTGGAAAGAAAGCTTTTCTTGCAAATCCAAATCATCAATATCGTGTATCCCTTTGTGAAGAACATGATTGCCACGCCAATAACAAGATGAATGGAAATTATTATGAGTATCCAAGATTGTCTCATTTCATGGATGAACTTTGATTATAAGGAAAATGGTGGAAATAAAGCTTTTCTTGCAAATCAAAATCATCAATATCATGTATCCCAATGTGGATAACATGATTGTCATGCCAACAACAAAAAGAATGGAGATTGTTCTGTGCATCAAAGTTTGTCTCATTTCATGGATGAACTTTGATTATGAGGAAAATGCTGGAAAGAAAGCTCTTCTTGCAAATCCAAAGCATCAATATTGTGTATCCCAATGTGGAGAACTTTATTGTCGTGCCAATAACAAAAAGAATAGATATTATTATGAGTATCCAGGTTTGTCCCATTTCACGGATGACGGATGAATTTTGATTATGAGGAAAATTATGGAAAGAAAGCTTTCTTGCAAATCCAAAGCATCAATATCATGTATCCTAATGTGGAGAACATGGTTGTCATGCCAATAACAAAAAGAATAGATATTATTATGAGTATCTAAGTTTGTCTCATTTCACGGATGAACTTTGTTTATAAGGAAAATGGTGGAAAGAAAGCTTTTCTTGCAAATCCAAACATCAATATTGTATATCCCAATGTGGAGAACATTATTGTCGGGCCAATAACAAAAAGAATAGATATTATTATGAGTATCCAAGTTTGTTTCACTTCACGGATGAACTTTGACTACAAGGAAAATGGTGGAAATAAAGCTTTTCTTGCAAATCCAAAGCATCAATATTGTGTATCCTAATGTGGAGAACATTGTTGTCGTGCCAATAACAAAAGTAAAAGATATTATTTTGAGTATCTAAGTTTGTCTCATTTCACGAATGAACTTTGATTATGAGGAAAATGGTGGAAAGAAAGCTTTTCTTGCAAATCCAAACCATCAATATCGTGCATCCTTTTCTTGCAAACCCAAAGCATCAATATCGTGCTTCCCAATGTGGAGAACATTATTACCGTGCCAATAACAAGAAGAATAGATATTATTATGAGTATCCAACTTTATCTCACTTCACGGATGAACTTTGACTACAAGGAAAATGGTGGAAAGAAAGCTTTTCTTGCAAATCCAAAGCATCAATATCGCATATCCTAATGTGAGGAACATTATTGTCATGCCAATAACAACAAGAATAGATATTATTTTTAGTATCTAAGTTTGTCCCATTTCACGGATGAACTTGTTTATAAGGAAAATAGTGGAAAGAAAGCTTTTCTTGCAAACCCAAAGCATCAGTATCATGTATCTCAATGTGGAGAACATGATTGCCATGCCAATAACAAAAAGAATAGATATTATTATGAGTATCTAAGTTTCTCTCATTTCACGGATAAACTTTAATTATAAGGAAGACGGTGGAAAGAATGCTTTTCTGTCAAATCCAAAGCTTGAATATCGTGCATCCCAATGTGAAGAACATGATTGCCATGCCAATAACAAAATGAACGGAGATTATTATAAGTATCCAAGTTCGTCTCATTTCATGGATGAACTTTGATTATAAGGAAAATGGTGGAAAGAAAGCTTTTCTTGCAAATCAAAATCATCAATATCATGTATCCCAATGTTGAGAACATGATTGTCATGCCACCAACAAAAAGAACGGAGATTGTTATGTGTATCCAAGTTTGTCTCATTTCACGGATGAACTTTGATTATGAGGAAAATGCTGGAAAAGAAGCTCTTCTTGCAAATCCAAGCCACCAATATTGTGTATCCCAATGTGGAGAACTTTATTGTTATGCCAATAACAAAAAGAATAGATATTATTTTGAGTATCAAGGTTTGTCCCATTTCACGGATGAATTTTGATTATGAGGAAAATTGTGGAAAGAAAGCTTTCTTACAAATCTAAAGCATCATTATCATGTATCCCAATGTGGAAAACATGATTGTCATGCCAATAACAAAAAGAATAGATATTATTATGAGTATCTAAGTTTGTCTCATTTCACAGATGAACTTTGTTTATAAGGAAAATGGTGGAAAGAAAGCTTTTCTTGCAAATCCAAAGCATCAATATTGTGTATCCCAATGTGGAGAACATTATTGTCGGGCCAATAACAAAAAGAATAGATATTATTATGAGTATCCAAGTTTGTCTCACTTCACGGATGAACTTTGACTACAAGGAAAATGGTGGAAATAAAGCTTTTCTTGCAAATCCAAAGCATCAATATTGCGTATCCTAATGCGGAGAACATTATTGTCGTGCCAATAACAAAAGTAAAAGATATTATTTTGAGGATCTAAGTTTGTCTCATTTCACGGATGAACTTTGATTATAAGGAAAATGGTGGAAAGAAAGCTTTTCTTGCAAATCCAAACCATCAATATCGTGCATCCTTTTCTTGCAAATCCAAAGCATCAATATCGTGCTTCCCAATGTGGAGAACATTATTATTGTGCCAATAACAAAAAGAATAGATATTATTATGAGTATCCAACTTTGTCTCACTTCACGAATGAACTTTGACTACAAGGAAAATGGTGGAAAGAAAGCTTTTCTTGCAAATCCAAAGCATCAATATCGCGTATCCTAATGTGAGGAACATTATTGTCATGCCAATAACAACAAGAATAGATATTATTTTGAGTATCTAAGTTTGTCTCATTTCGCGGATGAACTTTGTTTATAAGGAAAATGGTGGAAAGAAAGCTTTTCTTGCAAATCCAAAGCGTCAGTATCATGTATCCCAATGTGGAGAACATGATTGCCATGCCAATAACAAAAGAATAGATATTATTATGAGTATCTAAGTTTCTCTCATTTCACAGATGAACTTTGATTATAAGGAAGATGGTGGAAAGAAAGCTTTTCTGTCAAATCCAAAGCATCAATATCGTGCATCCTAATGTGAAGAACATGATTGCCATGCCAATAACAAAATGAATGGAGATTATTATAAGTATCCAAGTTTGTCTCATTTCATGGATGAACTTTAATTATAAGGAAAATGGTGGAAAGAAAGCTTTTCTTGCAGATTCAAAGCATCAATAACTTGTATCCCAATGTGTAGAACATGATTGTCGTGCCAATAACAAAAAGAATGGAGATTATTATGAATATCCAAGTTTGTCTTATTTTACAGATGAACTTTGACTACAAGGGAAATGCTGGAAAGAAAGCTCTTCTTGCAAACTCAAAGCATCAATATTGTGTATGCCAATGTGGAAAACATTATTATCGTGCCAATAACAAAAAGAATGGATATTATTATGAGTATCCAAGTTTGTCTCATTTCACGGATGAACTTTGACTAAGGGAAAATGGTGGAAAGAAAGCTTTGCTTGCAAATCCAAAGCATTAAGATCGCATATCCTAATATGGAGAGCATTATTGTCATGCCCAAAACAAAAAGAATAGATATTATCATGAGTATCTAAGTTTGTCTTATTTCACGAATGAACTTTAATTATAAGGAAAATGGTGGAAAGAAAGCTTTTCCTGCAAATCCAAAGCATCAATATCTTGTATGCCATTATGGAGAACATGATTACAATGCCAATAACAAAAAGAATGGAGATTGTTATAGGTATCCAAGTTTGTCTCGTTTCATGGATGTACTTTGATTATAAGGAAAATGGTGGAAAGAAAGCTTTCCTTGCAAATCCAAAGCAGCAATATCATGTATCGCAATGTGTAGAACATGATTGTGATGCCAATAACAAAAAGAATGGAGATTGTTTTGAGTATCCAATTTAGTCTCATTTCACGGATAAACATTGGCTGTAAGGAAAATGGTGGAAAAAAAAGCTTTTCTTGCAAATCCAAATCATCAATATTGTGTATCCCAATGTGGAGAACAACATTGTCATGCCAATAACAAAAAGAATCGAGATTATTATGAGTATCCAAGTTTGTCTCCTTTCTCGTATAAAATTTGATTATATGGAAAATGGCAGGAATAAAAGCTTTTCTCGTAAAGCCTAAGCATCAATATCATGCATCGCATTATGGAGAACATGATTGTAATGCCAATAACAAAAAGAATGGAGATTGTTATGGGTAACAAAGTTTATCTCATTTCATGGATGAACTTTGATTATGAGGAAAATGGTGGAAAGAAAGCTTTTCTTGCAAACCGGAAGCATCAATATCATGTATCCCAATGTGGAGAATGTGATTGTTGTGCCAATAACAAAAAGAATGGAGATTATCATGTGCATCCATGTTTGTCTCATTTCACAGGTGAACATTGATTATACAAAAAATGGTGGAAAGAAAGCTATTCTTGCAAATCCAAAGTAGCAATATCGTGTATCCCAATGTGTAGAACATGATTGTCATGCCAATAATAAAAAGAATGGAGATTGTTATGAGTATCCAAGTTTGTCTCATTTCATGGATAAACATTGACTATAAGGAAAATGGTGGAAAGAAAGTCTTTCTTGCAAATCCAAAGCATCAATATCATGTATCTCAAAGTGGAAACAATATTGTTGTGCCAATAGCAAAAGGAATGGAGATTATTATGAGTATCTAAGTTTGCCTCCTTTCTCGAATGAACTTTAATTATAAGGAAAATGGTGGAAAGAAAGCTTTTCCTGCAAATCCAAAGCTTCTATATCATGTATCCCATTATGGAGAACATGATTGCAATGCCAATAACAAAAAGAATGGAGATTTTTATGGGTATCCAAGTTTCTCTCATTTCATGGATAAACTATGATTATAAGGAAAATGGTGGAAAGAAAGCTTTTGTTGCAAATTCAAAGCAGCAATATCGTGTATCCCAATATGGAGAACATGATTGTCATGCCAATAACAAAATGAATGGAGATTATTATGAGTATCCCAGTTTGTCTCATTTCACAAATGACCTTCGATTATAAGCAAAATTGATGGAGATCAACTTGCACAAACACCTATTTCCAGCCATTATTATGATCCTTTGCAAGGAATGAGAGGTCCAATGACAAGGGCAAAGACTAAATGCATGGAGCAAGCTTTGCAGGGACTAATCATGGAAATGCAAGCAAAGGAGGCTGTTCAAAATGAATCAGATGCATTGCCAAGATTGATCACTTT
>JAQSVH010017136.1:0-11432 GCA_029448705.1 Adansonia digitata | reverse complement strand
AATCAAAATTCTAGCACACGTAAAAGCGTGTGATATAATTAGCAATTGCGACGTCACACTCATGTATACGTTTAAGGTTGAAAGTTGGGATTCCATTTTATCTTTAAATTTCTTGTATTTTTTCTATATATCTACAGTACAAATTGTACGCCACGTTCAAATATAATTAATAAGCACCTAATTTGCATAATTTTTTTTTTTTTTGTGAAAATGCAATTGTGGGGAGTAAAACTAGCTAGATGATGTGAATCTGGATAGGTTTGAAAAAGGCAGGAGCTGACAAATGCTTTTGTGTTTCTAACATCTTTGAACTATTTCAAAGGGACCACTTACCTAACTTATTGCCAAATTTTCATTAAGCACACTTGCATGTTATTGGTAAAAAGTGGTAGCCGAATGAAGCAGCCCGGCAAGCACTCTTAAGGTTCACAAATCAAAAGCAACTATTTTTGATGCTTGTTCAAGGTCTCATCACTTTTTGAGCTTTTTTCTTGAGATGATGATGCTTTCAGAATTTGGCTATCTTTTCACCTTTATATGTACTTACACTAAATTCAAGTGGATGCCACCCTAAGGTGACACTGTTGGAGGCCCTGAACTACACCTTTTTTTAACTTAGATTTAGCGTTAAATCATCGATTATTGATTGACAAGTACTGGAATTAACCATTAATTAATCTATCACATGGGAAAAGAATAAAAAGAAAACCAAGATTCAGATAACCGTGAAAAATACTCTATCTGGAGATCTCATATCCGCGGATTGTCAACTTAATCAATGAGTGGTGATCCAAGGAGAGTAATCAAATATATATGATAAATAAATTAATGTAGAAATTAAAAAACTGAAACCGTACGATAAGAGAATTAATCAAATTATTAAGAGAGTCAATCAAACATGGTGACAGTACTGCTGATGAGCCAGCCATCTCCACCTTATAATTCCTTTGGTGAAACAAATTAATTGATAAAGAATTTGAAGCTAGCTTTTGAGAAATGGCACTGCTCTCAAACAAAAGAAGCATATGCATAAATCCCTCCTTTTTTCTTGGAGGATGGTGTCATTTCCGAAGAGAATTTTCTTTCTTTCTTTCTTTCTTGTCATGGAAAACGCTGTACTCTGGAATTAATTTGGCTGATAATCTGTCTTTATTTCTTTTATTTTTATTTTTTATTTTTTATTTCTTCCAACGAACGGAGTAAAATGACTCAATACTGTTTGCTCCACTGATTGATTGTTCAGTACTATAATGAACCCATTGAAGATTTGACTGTTGCATTTATCATTTCTTTTCTCCAATACATATATCATTATTTTTAAAAAAATAAATAAAAATAAATGTATTAAAGAAGAATATTGCTATTTTTTTATTTTTTATAAAAATATTTGAATTTAACTTTTTTAAACAAGAAAATAATATTTATTTACCCATATAATTAAATGATCGAGTGTAAAAAAAAATTATCATCGGGCGTTTATGATTGCTAATTACAATGTTGAACTAAAGTATGCAAAACTTTGATGCTTAAGATTGAGAAAAACTAAAAATTCTCTCTTCCCTTTTTATGATCATATTAAATCTTATAGGTGATATGAGTTGCAATTAAATAGATTGGCATTTCTATTTTAGGAAGATTTCAATTCAAATTAACTGGTTAAATCAAAAGCAAATTAACAGTGATAAATTTGTATGCTACTTTAATAACGATGGCCAAGCAAAAGATTCAACAGCAGAAATTTCCAATTACATTGTTCTATTAAGTAAAAAATTTAAAACTAAAAAAAAAAAAAAATACTAGGAACAAATTTTCAGAATTTTGAGATGGGTGTACAGTGCGCATGTTAAGAAAATGCCCTCACCCCATGTTAGCATGGCTTTCATGAATTCAGGATTTTCACACCAAATTCAACCATGGGACGATGCATCTACGTATTTAGATTTCGACTCTCGATTTTAGTTTAAAGCTATTAGGGGCATTGAGATTATCCGAATACATTTATTGGTTTGAAACAAGACCCAAAACAACCGGTTTTCTCTTCTACTAGCGATCCACACTAAAGTTTAGATGTTGTGAGCTATACTCCTTATGATCCTTCCACTTCTCAATAGGTGACATTGTCGACACAACAATTGCCTAAGAAAGTATAAATATTAAATTCGATATCTTGACCATGATGACGAAAATTAACAATATGAGTCAGGCTTTATGCAACAAGAAACAGATATTCAAGCAATTTCTGTAGTTATAACAGTTGCAGCAATAGTCGCATAAGCAATTTTGATTTCCAAGTGCTGAAAGCAGTGGTGTAGGACACATTGGTGGCAAAGCTAATGGTCCTAGAAGCTTTGGTTCCTAGTGATGTAAACATTATCATCTAGTTTTCTGTTAGGCTAAATGCTCAATTTAAGATCAAATTTATTATCGTTTGGTTATATCAAGATTAAACCTTTTATTTGCATTTATCAATGGCATAACTTTTTCGAATTATGGCAATTAAGGTCTTTTGAGAACGAACGATGCATTTAAGATACACATGTCATGGGCTTGAAACTTTAGCTAAGCATCGTGCAATCTTAAACACAGATCTTACTCAATCGTATGCCAAAGTCAACTATCAAACCTTTAAATGAAGAAAAGTTTTAAGGAACACTTGAGCTAGCAAGCAAGAATACAAGAAAGAATTTGGGAGAATGCTTAGAGCTTGTATTACTCAAGAAATATTCCATCCAAATGAGAGGTAAGGTAAACCCTTTAAAGACAAGACCTCTTACATCTAATGGTTAGCATTTTGCCAAATGTACTATCAAGATATATTATCTAGAATTATTCATTCTAGATGCTTCTGGAGAGAGCTAGCAAGTGTCGCATTTAAGGCCTTCTAGGTCTTCCCAAACTTAGTTGAAGGTGGCAAAAGGCTTTTAGATGCTTCTAGAGCTTGAACTATCTTAGGTGGCCCAAAAAAGCTAAGACTGTGCTTGGCCTTGGAAGGTCCAAGAGATGCTTGGGGTGATCTAAATCCTTCTGGCATTCTAAGACTTGAACCCAAGTCCTAATGTTGATAGGCATACTCCTCGTATGCCCCACTCCTATATGGGCAAGCTCTTCATATGTTGCTTGTCATATAGGAAGGATTTGAGCGACTATTGCTCTCTCTTTTTGTCCCCCTCTTTGGTGGACTTCCACATCTTAGTTTGTGGCTTGTTTTGGCCATTTTTGGACCACTGACCCTTTTCTCCTCCATTTTTTCCTTTACCTCTTCTTTTCTCCTCCACTTTTTCCTTTACCTCATTTAAGCTTGGAGGACTTAGTCTTGTCCAATTTCTTAAACTCTATCAAGGACTCAATAACGTTGTGGCACGGGTCAAGTCCTAGACACCCTATCATTTTAGCTCATATTTAGTCTAGGGCTTAAGTTCAGCCATGAAAAAAAAGAAGGCCTCCCACTTACGAAGGTTGGATATTTGAAACATGAGCTTTAAAAACTCGTACACACTCATGTACTTTTCTACACTAAGTGAGCCCCTATAGCTTGCCCGAGCCTCGTCTTCAGCATAGTCTGGGTAGAATTATTTCCTAAACTCCTTTTAGAACTCAATCCATGTTCCAATGGTAGCTCTTCGTCACTCTAGATTGTCGCACCTGCGACAAGATACATAGAGGCAGTGTTTACTTTGGTAGCATCATCCTCGATGTTGATTACATGAAAATGTTATTCCATGACCCATAGATAATTGTCCACGTCCTTGGTAGCTTGTTTACCCTTGAATTATTTGGGCTTCAAGATCACCACATGATGCTTTAGTGTCACAGCAAGCATGCCACCTTTAATGGCTGCTTTGCAAGCTCAGAGCTCGCCCTTGAACTCTTCTTACTCTTTTTTAAGGCCTCTAAGGCTTCATTTCTTAGGTAAATAAGTCGATGGAATTTTTTAAGGCACCATGCACTTCTTCATGGAGCTTTTCCTTAAACTTCTCTCGATTGAAGTTTAACTTTTCGATGCATGACTCAGTGTCCTCGATCCTGTCCATTATACCAGTTATGGTCAACTCTACCTTGGTTATGTGGGTCTTTATAAATGATAAGGCATCCTTCGAGCTTCCCTTTGAGCTAACTTTCATGCCTTTGCCAATAGCACGAGTCTCAATTACCTCACATTCCTGATTCAACACATCAGATTAAGACTCCATCACTTAGCACCTTACGATCAAGTCTTGGCTCTGATACCAATTGTCACGAGCTTAGAACTTTATTCAAGCATCGTGAGGCCTTAGACATAAATCTTAATCAATTATATACCAAAGTTAACCTTTGAGCTTTTATGGAAATAAAAGCTTGATGTAACACTTGAACTAGGAAACAAGAACATAAGAGAGAATTTGGGAGAATGCTTATAGATTGTATTACTCTATAAATATTCTGTGCATAAATAAGGGGAGAGGTGAGCCATTTTATAGGCAATACCTCTTGTATCCAATGGTTCATATTTTGCTAAGTATACAGTCAAGATACATTATCTAGAATTATCTATTCTAGATACTTCTAAAGAGTGCTAGCAAGTGTGGCATCGAGGGCCTTCTAGGTCATTTTAGATTTGGTTAAAGGTGGCAAAAAACTTTTAGGTGCTTCTAGAGCGTGATCTATCTCTAGTGGCCTAAAAACTCTTAGACTATGCTTAGGCTTGGAAGGTAGTGATCTAGATCCTTCTAGTATACTAGGACTTGAACCTAAGTCCTTATGTTGATGTGCATGCTCCTTATATGCTCGACTCTCATACGGGCGTGCCGTGTCGCACACACCTAATTTATTCTAACATGTAACTATTTGGTATGTGCAGTAGTCAAAAAATTAAAAGAAAACTCAATAAATTGAAAGACAAATATTAATTTATTTGTCATAAAAAATTTAAAACCTAAATAAACCCCATAATTTCCTTAACTCCATTGGTGAACTTACCACGTTGGCACACTTCTTCCCTTTTTTTGATCATAAAATCTTTTGACCCTTTTATTTGTCTTTCATCCCTTAAAACAAAACACAAAAAACTAAATCCCTAATTTAAGAACATCTTGTTTCCTCATCTCTACCACCAAACTTGTAAGGGCATAGCTTTGTAAAGGTGAAGAAATATTAACACATTTACAAAACAAAACTATTATGCTATAATGCCTTATCTTTTTTTGCTTTCTATTTATCTTTACTCAACTTTTTTTTTTACCTTTCATCTACCTAACAGAAACACAATCCTGAAACCTTTATTCAATAGGGTTTTTGTCTTGACTTGCTAATAAAAAGAGGGAGATGATGGCAGTGACGAAAATTAAGATATGTGAAACTTAAACTTTCAAGAGTTAACTAAAGAATTCTGGGTTGAAGATTATTGAGATATTAAGTTTGTGGGTCAATATGGAATTGGCACTTGAGACATTAGAATTGCAAAGAAAATTGAAACTAAAAAATAATGACTTTAATTTTTTTATCATGAATAGTAATTATTCTAGATATTTTACTTACTTTTTTTAATTTTGATTTTTTTGTTATTATGTTATTTATTTTTTTTTTAATTGCCAAATGTGTAGAGAAGTTCTATGTTAAGCATCTTTTATGAACATTACTTGCTACGCATGCATAAAGTCCTTAATTGCCATAATTCAAAAAAGTTACATTTTAATAGACTAAAATAGAAGGTCTGGTCATAAATTGAGCATTTAACCTTTCCATTATCATATAAAACGTTTGGATGTTTGAATATTGTTACATTTTTATATATTTTTATTAGTTATAGTATTTTATTTTTATAATTTTAATTATTTCATTAATTTTTTTGTTATATAACTAATTTTAATTTAATCAAAATTAAATTGAACATAAATAATCCGAATTCGTATAAGTCAACTATCAAACCTGATTGACTTGAATAATCGAACTCGATTAGCCCAAGTGTTAAACTAAATTGACTTGAACTCAATTAATTTGAATGTTGAATCTGATTGTCTCAAGCCTAAAATGATTCAAACCCAAAATGATCTAAACCAAAAATGACTCAAACCCAAAATGATCAAAACTAGAAATGACTTAAAAATGAAATGATTCAAACTTAAAAATAATTCAAAATTTTAAAAATTTAAATTGTTTAAACCCAAATTAACCCGACCCAACCCAATCCCATAGCAACCTAACCCAGCCAATTCCCAAACTAGTTAAGTTTGATGGGGATAATTTTCAAGTTCAAGGGTTAGCATTTGATTGGTTCAATTTCAAAATTTATAAAACCAACTAAACCAAATAAACTTTTACAACTAGCAAATCGATCAAAAAAATACTTTCAAAATGGAAATATCCAAATCGAACTTAAGTTGGTCAATTTAGTTTGTTTAATTGGTTTCAAGGTTTTAAAATATAAATTATTTATTTTATTATATAAAAATAATTGTATATTGTATATATTATATAATATAAATGATATATTATATTATATATTTTTAAATAATTATATAAATAATATTTTATTTATATTATATAAAATATAATTTAAAATAAAATAAAAGCATTGGTTTATTTGATCTATTTGGTTATCAATTTTGAAAACCGACATTTGACAAACTAATCAAATAAACCGACTTTCTATATTGATTAGTTTTAAAAATCAAGTAAACCAAATTAAATTAAATGAAATTGATCAATTTGATCAATTAAATTAATCCAAACTAATTAATGCTCACCTCTAGTCAAGTTCGATCTTGAAAAACCAAAGTTGATGAAACAAAAAGCAAAAAATATTTTTTAAAAAATTGAATGACATACGTCAAGCAAATAGAATTTAAATTAAATCTCACTGCACTTTCAATTTAGGGGTTATTTCATATATCGTTTATGGATATCCTGCGTAGTAATTTAGATTATATATATAACTATTTCTTGAACATGGTAGGGGAATTTAAAGTAACATAATATATACTTTAAAGGCCTCTTGTCATCAAAAGAAAAGGGTTCTAAGTCAATGCATTCAGAATTAGATTCAGTCCGTGAGGAAAATTACAACAAATAAAAATAGGGTAAATGGTAGGAAATATCCCTGCTTAATTAGTTATGTATCATTTGTTTATTCTAACGCATACCATCTCTATACTACCAATATGAAAGCCACACCTTGAGATATTTTAAATTAAATAAGATCGACCTACCCCATGTAATATAGTACCTAGATCGATATAACTATTCATAAAAAATGATTTAAGGTTTGGATTTTATTATCACTATGATATTAATGATTTATATATAGATAGCATAAAATTTAAATTTCACAAATAAAATTAATGGATTTATATATGTTTAATCATCTATTTATTAATTTAGTATTTTTATATTTCTATTTATTAATAATTTATCAAGTTTTTTAATTTTATTTATAAAATTTAAAAAATTTAAGTAAAAAATATATATTTTTTTAAAGAATCCAAACTTTTGTTTATGCTAGAGCCGAATTAATTCCAAGCTAGACCCACAACATAAATAAAACTCACTAATGACATTATTAGTTACCATCCTATTGGTTGATTTGAATATGAACCAATGGAAGCTAAATGCAGTGCTGTCACGATCTATAGATTCATCAAGACATAAGAGTCGCATTCAGAAAACTTGTTGATGTCATATGAGCCTTTTGGAGTGTTCAGTGTCTAAAGGTTTCACATCTCAGGGGGTCCATATATTAATATTTTTTTTCCAAGCAAAAAAATTAACATTTGTCAAAAACCCAGCAAGGGAAAATGGTTTCCCATTGAAGAACTTTATGTTGATCATCTCCCAAGTGGAGAAAATGTAGTGTTCACTTTGTGATTTGACTTTGATTAGAAGTGGAGATAAGCTGATTAGTTGAGAATTGAGATTCTTGAAGGGGGCATTCACTTTGTAAAGTTATATATATAGGTTGCTGAATAAACAAGCAATTTATTCTTATGTTTGATTGTAGATAATTAAGCATGCCATGCTTTTAAAGGTAAAATTTGCCATGTTGGTTAGAGTGAAAGGGACACCACTACTTCTGATTAGGATTTCCACCTACACCAATTTAGTAATTAAATTAGGCCATTGAGATTTCCATAACCCACTTTATTATTAATTTCTTTTTCTTTTTTTGAATTTGTTATTTATTCTTATTTGGTCACAACATGAAAGTTTCTTAAAAGTTATCATTAATTTGTACTAACCCTAAAATATCATCAAAGTCAATGCACTATTTGTTAGAATTGAAATGATAATAATAACAATAATAATTAATTTAATGATCTTATCAGACTTTGAGCATAAACTTTTGAAAGGATAAAGACATAAAGTTGGTAACTGTCTCTTGCTTTGAGCATAAGTGAATCCATTTAGAACTTTAATGGGACATATATTGAGATCATTAATATGATTTCCAATAAAATTTGAGACACCATACTTAAGATCTTGGAATGGATTTGGCAATCCATATGTATATCATATTTGGAGTTCTTTTCATGTTAACAATCCAAAATTAAATACAACATAGATTATTTGATTTGTTAAAATTTTAAATACAATCTAAAATATGTATTAGATATATCGTATTAATCATGTTTAAACGTTTTACGTCATACATATTATCTTATTTTCGTATTTATTAAACATAAATTTATTCATATTTTTGTATCATGATTAAAATTATCAAGTTTGCCTTGAAACTTTTTATGCAGCTTGCAAGATCTGCCTATCTTGTATAGGAAATTATCGGGTCAAAAGTTTATATGTATATCTTGAGTTTAGATTAATTCTAGAATCTATGAATTAATTGAATTGTGTTAGCAATTCAATGCCTTGCAAATTGTTCTAAGTAACATATTTCAAATCAATTATAAAGAGATTTAATAATTATTCTAAATTAGATGAAAGGCCTTAAACGTGCATATTTGATGATTATTTTGAATTAGTTTTTTGTTTTTGTTTTTCTTTTCTCTATATTATCTGAAAAGCTAAAATTTTGTTGTTTTTATTTATATTGCTGCTAAAAGTCATAGTGATTATAAATTATAACAAAGAACCGCATCTTAATGAGCATTTATAGATTCAAGAACAAAATACCATGAGTCAAGTTTAACACTAAGATTGCAAACGTAAAAATAGAAATGAATCAAGGGTTAGAGGTGGCATTCATCAAAAACGAGAACCGAATCTTGATAGTGGAACCCTTCTCTTTTCTCATACTATAATCTTTTTTTGTCGAAAAAAAAAAAGAAATAGATACGTAATTTAGTATAAAATAGAGGTAACTACATATATATTTTAAAACATATACAATTTACGTTTTTTTAAAAGAGGAAAAATCCATCATTTGAACTAATTTTTTTAAATATTATTTAATTTTTATTATTTGAGAAAATGTACGAATCATCTGCCATGTAAAAATTAATTGCGAGTGAGATTATTATCACAATTTATCTTGTTTAATTATAACCAAATTAGTTACCAATCACTTAAAAGGTGTTCTTAATTGACTCATCCCATGTGTGTGTCTATATATATATATATATATATATATATGTATCTGAGCATCATCATGGCCATGCGAAGGCGACTCAAGACAAAACAGAACAACCATTAGTTTTGTTGCTTGCTTGATATCATGAAGCCCCAGTTAAGCAATAAAATTTCCAAGCAATTGAAAAGATACGAAGGAGGGCAAAAATTATGGTAGAGAAAGAAGATTCTAAAAGGGCATCAAATTCTTACAAATAGCAAAAAAAATAAAAATAAAAAAACTGTTGCATCACTACAGTGCAGTTCCCACGTTCATTGCATTTGCATCTGATTCGGATTATGACTTATCAACTTAACTAATCAAAACAACAATTAAATTAATAATTAAACCAAAAAGATTTGAATTGTTTTATTTTATTTTAAGGACCCAAAGCCGAAGGAATCTCTCTATTTTTGTGCCAAACCCTAAAAGCTTATCTATCTATCTTCTCTTGATCCAATACCATCCCTCATTTTATTAACAATATCTTCTCATCCCACGTTCTTCTCCTGCTTCTTTTATTATTACTTTTTTCTCCTATTTCTTTTCTTTTCTTTTTCTTTTAAAATAGATATTGATCCTTCAATTATTGTTCTCAAAGTTCATCCAAAGTTTTTTTAATCTTCATTTCCCGTTACATGCAAACTACAATGTGGATGCATTATGTAGGGAAGAAAAAGCAACATTTAACATATTGGTTTTCGAAAATGTTTATATATATATATATATATAAACGTATGATTTTATTATTATAGGATAAAAATATTATTTTTTTAATTCAGTTTTAGCGATTTAATAATTTTGAAATCAAATGCAAAAGTTGAGAGTGACACGTCTAGTTGTGCCTATCTTCACACCGTCTTATTATATATTATAGGTTTTACTTAAGTGGTGTTTATAGTTATTGCTTAAAGACTACTTAATTATAATTTACATTTAATGCATTAATTTTATTGAATTCCAAAAGATAGTTTGTTAGTTATATATATATATTTTATAATTATTGCTTTAATTATAGTGTCACTAAATACCTGATCAATATTTCTCGTAAATTATTATTAGTTGTTTAATGCAGTAATTGTATTTGAAATAAGTAGGATCACATGGAAGAGACATTGGTCTCCACAACTATGTATTAAGAATATAAGGGATGGAACAGACAAGAATCTTAAATCCCGATTGCATTGCTCTTAGGGAATCTGTTTGTTTAAATTCAAAATAAAATTACACAAAAAGAGACTTCATTTGTTGGGTGAGTTACTTATCAGAACCAAATATATATATATATATTAATTGCCACAGCATGTTGAGGTAGTAAGATTTTGCTGTCTCTAATTAACATATGATCTACTTGGTTAAATTCATTAATGACTCAAACTACAAAAATATATAAATAAAAAAGAATCCGAATAATTTGAATTTAAACTTAAAATTAATTCACCTAACCTATAAATTTAAACTTCAATGTAACATAATGTGTATCTTTCTCGAAATTTTAATATTAATATTTCACGTATAGATGATAAATTTTTCAAAAAGATCTTAAATTCTTAATGTATATACTGAGTTTTTTATGTTGAGAATTTATTGTTAAGTACACTTAATAATTAACTTTATGATTTTACAACCTAATAAGGTTACTAAAAAGGTTAGGGATAGAAGATATTTTGATTAGCATATAAGGTTAATAAATAAAAAAATGAAAAAATTATGAAAAAATTGTAAAATAATTGTCACTGATGCATTTGATGGTTATATCTACTTGACATTTACAAAGTTTCATATGGTAAAAATATATCTTGTGGTTTTCGCAGTTAGTTTCAAAAATGTTCTAGCACACAAATAAATTCAGTAGAGGTTGACCACCTGACATAACCAAATTTGTATGCAAGAC
>JAQSVH010017125.1:0-10028 GCA_029448705.1 Adansonia digitata | reverse complement strand
CAATATATGGTTGGTGCAGTAATTTTATTTTCCAATAAATTAATTTAATAGTTAAAATTAAATTATTATGATAAATCGTGCAAAATATGAAATAAATTAAGATATGATACGAAAAAAATGATACAAAAGAATGAAAAATCGATCATTTATTTGAAAAATAAAAAAATTACGTCTTAAAATTAATCTTATATGCAACCTTTTTATTAGAGATTTGATGATGATCACGCATGATTAATCAGTCAAGGATATGGACTGTGGCTTATAAAATAAGGGATACTCTTCTTCGATTGAGATAACTTTTCTCAAAGGACAAAATCGTAATAACAATCTGCATATTACTACTCTCAAGCAGACAATACCTCATAACAAGTATAGTCCGATAATTTTTGCATCAACAAATTATATTGAGAGAATAAAAGAAAAGGCAAAATAGAAGAATATAAAAAATACATATAACAATCATAATTACAAATTTTATGATATTTAATATATATATATATATTTTATAGGCAACATTCTTTAATCCCAATAGCAATTTGAGCTGTAAATTGATTTTTTTTTTCAAATTTTGAATTTTATTTTAAATACTAGATATTACCTTTTTCCTTTATAGAGAAAAAAAAAACTTGTTCAGTGAAAAAATATATATATAATATTGAATTAGAAATGAAAAGTTGACTGATAATTTAATTTAAAATGATTTATGATAAATAATTGACTTGACTATGATTAAAGTGTGAATAAACAAAGGAAGGAAATAATAATGAATATTTTGATTTCAAAATTTGATTAATAATAATGACAATAAATAATATAAAAAAAATATGGTTTCCAATTCAAAAATAATCTAATAGTAACAATCAGCTACTTACCTTTGTAGTCTTTTCTTAATAGGTCAACATAATTTCTATAAGATTGCAATAATTAAAATAAGTTACTCTATTCAATTAATTGATTCTTCCAAAATAAATAATGGAAATAAATCATATGTAACTATTTGGTTTCTAAATATATAAAATTTAAATTTATATATTAATAATGGAAATTATTTAATATTTTTCACATGTCAAAAAGTTAAACAATCCCATATGTGATATTTCTTTACTTTGTTTTTTTTTCAAAAAAAAAAAAATGGCTGCAATATCATAATATCTAAATTTAAATATGAATTTTAAGACAAAATTGTAAAAGAAAATGATTCTAATCAAATATAAAAGGTGGACCCATAATTAATTAGGTTTAGAGTACTAAGTTGTGGAAGACAATAGTATAACGTAGATATTATTTCGTTTCATAAAAAATATAAAAAAAAAATAGGTTGCTGAATTTTTTATGAACTCATACACCACTTAAAACACATCTAATATGAGATATCGCAAATGATGCATACCACCACAAAGGCAAAGTAGAAACGATTGGTTTGCATCATTTTAAATTTTTAAGGAAATTATAATGACTTTTAATTTACTTGTGAAAAATGGAAGGGCGATTTTGAAATATGAAATAAGAGAAAACAAATCATTTACAATTAATTTTGTTTTTTAATAGAAAATCTTTTTTTTGTATTAATTAATAAAAATGTGGCACTATAAGTTAACTTCCTTTTTAAAAGTATATTTTGAATTGGCATACTATTTTTCTAGTTATGTTAAGTTGTTAAGATATAGGATCATATGTAGTGCTTGATTCCTTATAAAAAATGTATTTTAACTAAATAACACTACAAAATTAGGAATGAAATGAATAAAATCAAGGGTAATTAATTCATATTTGATTTTAATGAAGATGAACAAATAAAAGTTATTCATAAATATATATATATATGTATTTAGTGGTAAAATATTTGATCATTGGATGGCACAAGAAGTTCCCAAAATACTATATGAATTGAGTCTTGCAATAATAATAATAATAATAATAATAATAATAATATATTATCTTAATGGTCCAACATTTATGAAATGAGCTCTATATATATTGTATATTTAATGCATAAATTAGGCTATCAAGAAAATTAATATGGCAGTATACTGACTAATTAGTTAATCAATTTTAAACACAATTAAAAAAGTAATTTAACCCCCAAAAAAATAGAAAGGTAATCTTTTAACAAACATTAACTAAGAATCAACCCAAATTGAATAATTAAGGGAATAAACAAATGAAGGCAATATACATATATATGTTTTATATAAATAAGTAAGTAACAATAAAAACAATTATACTCGATTCTATTTATGAAAATTTATCCGAACAGATTCATTACAACTCCTAAATTATATTAAAATAAATTAATATAGTTATTGAATAGTCGAATTTAAGCAATTTAATATTTTTTTTTGCATTCAAAAATTAAGAAAAAAAATTCATAATTATTTACTTTCTAATTTCAATTTTTAAATTTGAATATTAATCATTTATCGAAGGTAAATAGAATTGAAACATATCTATATAACTCGATAATAAAAAATATTTAATATAGGAAAAAAAGTGATTTGTTTAGTCAAAATAACTTATTTGTTAAATTAAATAGAAATATATTAATTAAATCACATATATCGTTAAATTAGACTATCCACTTATTAAAAAGTTAAACTATCTACATAAAAAATTACTTTTTTTATCAATAATTTCGACTTTTATATATTTATATAATATTCGGGACAAAACAATTTATCTATTAAAGGTTTTTTTTTCCCAAATTAACCTAATACCTAACAAATTGTAAATCTCACTTTATATTTCAAAGTTCACACCATCAAATAAGTCCACAGGGCAATAATTATGAGCAATCCAATGAATTAATTCCTCTGTTCAACACAATTGACCAACTGCTTTCTAATTGCATCAATCAATTTGCCAGTTATTGAGAGTGTAGGACTTTTAATTTCAATCAATGTAAATAATTCAAAATCCAAAAAAGAAAAAAAAATCAAATCTTCTAGAAGTTTGCTTTTTCTTTAGTAATTTTCTTGTGGTTAACAAACAAAAGAAGGCAAAGATATTGCTATGTTTTTTTAATAAAAAAATAGATTTAATAATTTTAGATACTATACAATTATATATACGAATATAATATAAAAATAATTAAAATAAAATATAAAATATGACACGATATAAAAAATAATCCTAACATGATGCGGATACGCATATATATTAGCATGAATTATTCACGTACGATTTAAAATTTATATAAACATATAACATCTTAAATATAATTATAATAAAAAATTATAGAAATAAAATATAAATATACTAATTATTAGGTCTAACATGATGAAGAATAACAGGTGTATAAGAATAATTTTCGTATTCATCTTTATTTATATGTATGATATGATGCAATCATAACGTAATGATAATTCATCTAGAAGTGATGAGCTGAAAGTGGAATATTATATGACTGATTTTCATTGACAAAAACTTGCACGTGTTTTGATTAATTCCACCATCGAATCCAGCTAACGAGAGTGCTTAACTAATAATACATAGTACTTGCCCATAGGATTTTGATTCAATAACATAAAATAAAATAAAATTTTTGTGATCTCAATTTCAATGTTGTCGATTTGCTTCAATATTACATTAGATTTGTTTATTTAAATGCCAATTATATTAGCTTGGTTTGATACTTAATTATATTTATTTTATTTGTAATTTCATTAAAAAAAATTACATATCATTTGAGCATTTCATTCAAATTGGGATTTTGATAATTGTTTTGATGAAATAATTTTATATCATTTTGTAATTCACAAATAAACATAATAAAACTTGAATTTCATTGATGAAAAATGTATTAGAGTGGTTGAGAATATTGGTTAATGGTGACCAACAATGTTTAATTGAGTTGATAAAAGTAATACATTCCATTTGTAAAATTTAAATTCAATTTTTATTATCAAAAATATATTTTTTTGGTAAATGATGTATAACTTCAGTATTAAATTTTTTCTGAGGTAAGCATGACATAATCTTGAAATGAAATAGACCCCCCTTTCCTTAACTTTGCATATAAAGCCATGTAAACTTATAAGTATGGTTGAAATTAAATCGGATTGAATTTAAATCAATTTAAAAATTAATATTAATATTTAAAATAATATTAAAAATTATTATATATTAATATTTATAATTAAATTTAAATAAAAATAAAAATATTTTTTATTTAAATTTAATTTAATATAATCTAAATCTATATTGACTATAAATAAATCTACCTAGAGTGAAGAAAATGATAAATGATTCCAAATGTTAAATTCCAACCTTGGAAAATGAAAGGAGTGGCGTGAGGGTTTGAATGGGCCAAAAAAGGAAGAAAAATTGGAGATGCTCTGGCATATGGTCAATGATAATGAATAATAAAAATCCAAGATTCCTAGAAAGGCATTCCCATAGAATGGTCCACACATGGCAAAGCTGGTTTTTCTTTATAGATTAGACGGTTGACAATTGGACCCAAAGTGGCAGTTTCTATGCTTCTCACTTCCTTTCCATATTCTTCTGCCCCACACCAAAGAAATAAATAAATAAGTAAATTTATTACACTTTAAATTTAATTCAATCGATTAAAGTTTTTATTTTTTAAAAATAATATTTAATATATTTCAATTTAAATTTAAATATTTATAATTTATTTTTTTATTTTTGAATTGTAATACCCATATTATAAAATATATAATTTTTTTGTTAACGAATATCTCAAAAATACTAATAATATTATATTAATATGACAGTTGATAATTTTATTTATCATTTCAATGTATAAGATGAAATGTTAATATGTAGTGCCCTTAAGCCTTAAAGCTTTCATTGGCAAAATTCATAATTTTTTTTTTGTTTCTAGATTTTTTTTTCTTTATTATTTTATCAACTACATGTGAATTAGTATTGAGATATTGATTAGAATGATATTTATAAAAATGAAAGTATAATTAATGTTATATTTTTTAAAATTTAATAAAATAATACATTAAATTATTTTTTAAATAATAATTAAAAAAATTTAACTGATGACTATAAATATTAGTTAATTAAATCTTTTTATATAAAAAAAAAGGAAAAATAATTGAATTTATAGTAATAATTGTCATATCCTAATAACTTGCTTGAAGATTCCTAGGTGAAGAAACTTAAAAAAAGTAAAAAAAAAAAAAAAAAAGTTCATTAATTGAAGAATGGATAAAATTTACATAATAATGTGATTTTGATTGGTTTGTGTTCTTTTCTAAGTTGCCATATTTAGTTTTAATAGTGAACTAGAAGGAAAGAGTAATATTCACCCTTCCTTTTGAATTAGTTATTAAAAGTTTATAAGTTGAAGTTTATTAATATATTTATAATTTAATGATAATCATACTTTACTTTAAAAAAAAAGTTCATTTTCATGATAACTAAAATATAATTTTAGCTCAGCTTTTTTATATTTCTTAAATAATAAATAAGTATATACATAATGTGCTCAAGGGCATTCTCTCTCTCTCTCTCTCTCTCTCTCTCTTTTAAGTTAATTCCTTCTCTTGCATTTTAAAGGTATTCTTCCACATTGACAGCATAAGTTAAATAAAGCAGAATGAAAATTAAAAAGATAAAAAAAATTTTAAAAAATTAAAAAATAAAAAATAAAAATATATATTTCTTCTTTTTATTAGTGTGTTTGGTAGAAAATATAAAAAATTAAAAAGAAAAATATTATTTTCTTTTTACCTCTTGTTTAATATAATTGAAAATGAGAGAAAAGAAAATAAAAAATAATTGTTTTACTATTAGACTAATTGAAAGCTAAGATAAAAAAATAAAATTTAAAAAATGTTAGATAATCTTATTGATATAAGCACTTAAATTCTAAACTCTCATTTTCTTTCATCTTTTATTTTCAATAGGGAGTGATTTGTTTTTTTTTAACATGTGAGAAAAATAATAATCTTTTTTTTTCTTACTTTTTTTTCTACCAAGCATACACAAAATTTATTTTCTTTCATCTATTCTTCTGCTCTTTTACATACCAAACACACCCTAAGATCGTACCTTTGAAATTGATCTCGTAAAAAAGTTGATTTTCTTTTCAATTAAACTAATTAACCCTTGTAAATTAAGATTCCATTTGGATTAGACCTGTCCATGGGTGAATTATCCAACTAGCTTGACAGGCTAAGACTACTCATTAGGATTGGGTCTTAGATATTATTTTTGTTAATTCAAGTTTACTTGACTTAGCCTAACTTGATATTTAAAAATTAAAAATTATTTTTTAAAATATTATTATAAAATTAATTTTTTATTTTTTATTAATTATGAATAATAAATTTTGGTAAAATAGCCTATCAAGGACAATATATAAGAGTGTATTGATAAATTACTTTTATATATATTTAATAATTAAAATTTTAATACACATTTATTTCAATATTTTAATTAATTAACTATTTATAATAAGTATATAAAATTATTTATTATATTAAATAAATAATTTAAAATTTTTAGCTAAAATTTAAAAATAAACTCATAAAAAAATCAAGAATTAAAAATCAATTTAAAATTCTTATGTAAAAATAAATTTGATTTATTTTTAAAAAAAGTATTGTAAAATAGATAATAAAAAGATCTAGTAGATTTCACTAAACATGGAACACCTAACAAGACCTGCTCATGGGTCGGGTTGGATTCTAGTCGAATTTGAGTATGATATTAATATTAAATATGTTTATCTAAGTCTGATCCGGTCCAAAATATTAGCATTAAATTTTTTTCAAGTTTGCTTATATTTGTAAATAGATAGTCGAAACCCGTTTAGACCGGCCCATATTATATTTTTTTATAATTTATTTTTAAAAAGTATATTTTTTAAATTTAATTTTTAGTAATTTAATTATTTTCTTTTATTAAGTTTATAAATATAGATAATTTAACTCAATTTTTAATGTTTGCATTATAATATTATATATATGTATTATTTATATGATAACAATTACATAATACATAAAATATAAAATAAATATATATATAAATGGGTTGGGCTAGGTCGGGTTCGGGCTTTTAAAGTTAAAGTTCAGGCCTAGTTTATTTTTTAATCAGGCCTAATTTTTTTGCCCAATCACATTTTTCATGCTTAGTATTTTTGTCCAAACACTCTCAAATATTAGGCGGGCCTTCAAATTTGGGCGAATATCTACACCTAACCTTTCTAGTGCAGTTAAAAACTTTGAAAGATAAAATCCCTCTTAATTTGTTCGGATTTCATTGGACTAGACTATCGTGGAATCCAAACTAAGTCTAAAAAATATAATTTCAATTGTAGATTTTTAATTCTTTGAGGGGATAGAAATGTTGAAAAATTAGATTTGATCGATCGAAAGAACTAGTTGAAACGATAATTGGTTTCTAATCTGGTTTGGTATATACTATAAATCATTAATTTCAAGAAATCGATTGAATCAGTAAAAAAAAAAATTCTTAATAAAGGGTTGAAGTTTATTTTTAATATTTTAAAAAAATTATTTTATGTAGTGAGATTTGAACATCTAACCTATAAAATATAAATCGAAGATTATATCATTTAATTAAATGCATATTTTTATAAAATATTTAAGCTTATTTAATATTAAAAATATTTATTTCATATTTAAATTCTTTTTTATTAAATAATCAAATTCAACCGATCTAATTACTTGAACCAATTAAACCAATAATTTAACTCTTCTCAGATCTGATTGTTTTAAAAAGCAATTTAAACATCATAATTATGTGTAAACTAATTAACTTATATATATTAAAATAATTGAAAGAGTGACCTTCATACTTCACCACATGCAAACAAACGTTCAATTATGCCATTTACTTGAAAGAAGAAAAGGGGCTTAAATTATCTCGTAATGACAACTTGCATGGACTATTTTATGTTATTATTATTGCTTTTTTTTTCTTGAAAATATATATAATAATCATTTCTAATTTTTCTATTAAAAAAAAACAAATGTTAAGAAACTTCTTGATATTAGATCCATAGCAATTTTGGCCATTTAAAATTATGTGAATAAAATATCTTGCCTATCCAATTGACTAAGTACTCACATTGGTATTGAATATCTTACCTATCTAATTATGTGAATAAAAAATTTAAGTTATTTATTTGATATAATAAATAAATTTATATAATTGTATGCCAATTAATTAATTAAAATATTATAATATATGTTAAATAATAAATATCATTATAATATATATAAATAATTTATCAATATATTTTTAAATTAATATCTTTAAAATTATTTTTTATTCTCATATGATTGTTACTATTATCTTATTATTCAAACATATATTTAATCATTAATTTAATTGGATCATTATAATATTTAATTTTATCATTATAATAACTAATTTTATTATTATAATTATTTTTAATCTTTATGTAATTCATTCAAATGGACCACAAGTTTTCTGAAAAAGTATACAAATGTACTTTCACAATTTAATTGAAATCTCACATTATTTTGCAGGAAATGTTTTTATTTTCAACGGAACTAGATGTAAACATTACAAGGACATGTCCCGCTGAGGATAAAGAAAATTAGATCGAAGGTTCAATTGATGTGACATTTATTTTAATGTTTAATTGATTAAATTAATTTGTTATTTAAATAATATTTTAAATATTTTAAAAATAATTTACATTTAATAAATACTAACATAATAAATAATCAGTAAAAATATACATTTGACTTAGGATATAATTTTATCATAACTCCAAAGTTAACGATTCAAATTTTATCATTTAAAAAAATTAATTTTTGAAAAAAATTAAAAAAATATTTTTTTATCGATTTTTAACAATTGAACCGATCTTAAGTTGGTTTAAAAGATTTTTAATTTTATATATAATATCCAATTGGATAAACTTTAGATTCTTAATTGAATTAGTCCAGCCAGCCATTAGATTCATTTTTACATTCTTACATATATATATATATATATTTTATGTTGGATATTTTTAAAAAATAAACGAATAACATATCTTTTAGTTCTTTATTAGATTTAAAAAATTGAAACAAGAAAAATCAGTTATTTGTTTACTTTTATATATATATATAAAACATTTTCCATATAATAATAAAGCCAAATTCATTTAACCATGAAAAGGAGGCAATGCTTTCCAAACCCAAGTCAAAAATAAAATAAAAGCAAGAGTGATAGTATTATCTTGACGAGTTTGGGTTTGGCAGTATATTTCGAGAACAACATTGACGTTTATAAAAGGAGTGGACAGAACGAACTCATCCCATTGCAAAGTATATAGTGAGTAGATAGAGTACCCAAACTAGTTCTTCTTCCAAAAAACTAGCCAACCTGGTTTGGTTTGTTTCTTTAATGGCGGTTGAAGAAGGGTTAGATGATTACACTCAAGATGGAACTGTGGATCTTAAAGGAAATCCAGTTCGTAGATCCGAGAGAGGTGGATGGACTGCTTGCTGTTTTGTTGTTGGTAACTTCTGTCTTTTAACTTCCATCTCATCTTCCTACCTTTTGTCTCTGCCCTCTTCTTTATTCACTTCATCTCTCTAGGCTCGGATCCAATAAATTTAAATTTTAAATTTTAATATTTATAATTCATTTCTGACCTTACATCTGTCATCCCTTCTTGATCTTATTCCTAGATTTCCCCCTTAAAAATCCTTTTGCAAATCATATGAATTAGTTTTCAGTTTTTAATTTGATTGGAGAAAAGAGAGATTCGAATTCTTTTTGACTAAAAATGTCTATAAGTTTAACTGAATATTTAGTGTGAAAGATCTTAATTCATATTCCGATGATACATTGAAGTGAAAGTATTACAACTCTTTTTTGTAATTATTTTTTATTAAATTTTATGCCATATGATATTTTTATTTTTGAGATTATTTTTCCTTGAGGATAAACATGATTTAGTACTTTTGGTTTTTGAGCAATAATTAAAAATTTGAGGGTTGTCTAGCTTGTGGTCATACAGTTTGACGAAGCATTGATTTTGGTTCAACTAACTAATAATAAAGAGA
>JAQSVH010017114.1:0-11434 GCA_029448705.1 Adansonia digitata | reverse complement strand
AAAACAAATTCATTCCAACATATATTGTTCATATCTCAAACAAAGAAGTAGTTAGGATTTTATTTGTCTAATATTTTTGATAAGTATATTATTTTATTGTATTTTAATTAGATTTTTTATATTACACCTTTGATTATATATATATATATATTTTGGTTTCTTATAGGGAAATAGAGTAAGAGTTTTCCAGCAACATATAAGATAAACTTAACTTTCCATTTTATGATTTCGCATATTTAATAATAGATTACAAATAAAGAGAAATGTTCATATTTACTTCAAATATACAAAAGGTAAGTGCTTTACTATATTTCATTCAATATGTGATCTTCACTTTTTGAAATCAATGTTTACAATTTACTACCATTAATTAATTAAATTTTAAAACATTCTCATTTTCAATACTTAAGGAATGTCAATCTACACCAAACGCTCAGCTCAAAGATTTTGAAAACCATCAAAGTTTTGCAAGCTATGTAAATGATGAAGATAAAATATTTCTCAAATTCCTGTAAAAATAAATTTGCACACGTAAGTAAGTTATGGCATTCATTATTAAATATTTAGAATTATTATTTATTTTCAAATTTCAAATGTACTTTAAATTTATATAAACATGCAGAGTTACAAAAATAATTTTAGAAAATGAAGGCACTAAAAATTAAAAAAAAAAATTGATGTGAAAATCATAGAAATTTTTGCTTTTTATTTTAATATTATATTGATGTACCCAATAATGCTATTTATTCTATCTATTGAATATTTTTATTCTTTCTGAATTATGTTATAATTTTTTGTCAAATTTCTTTAATTAATGAAAATATTATAATTTAATATCTTTTTTGTATTTTATGGATATATATATTTTAAATAGGCAAATAGTTATATAAAATTATTTCATATTTGTACAAAGACTCCATGTAAACAAACAAAACTTATTCATTCCTCACACACATCATAAATGTTTTAATGAATATGTACCTAGAATACCATACGTACAACTTATATTTATGTCTTATAAAATTTAATAACATGTAATAACTTTATTCAATCAATTATTTAATTTTCATAATTTTTAATACTCAAATATTAAATTTATCCAAATGTTTTAATATATATATATGATATTATTCAATCTTAATTTAAAACACACAAAAATATTTCAACTCATTCTTATCAAATATATATTAAATCTAAATATAAATATATAAATTTAAATAAATAAAATTGATACGTCAATCACACGGATAGCAAACTAGTTTTAAATTGAAAACAAAATCCTTTTCTTGTTAAATCTTAAATTTTATCAAAAGGATTATCTTAAATTCAAAACTGCATCAAATCTTTTAAGATTTATATTTAACAAAACTATTTAAAATTAAAAATGCCTTACACTCTGTTATAGTTTCTCAACATTGAAATTTTCATTTTTCTTTTATTGTTTAATCAAAATTATATTTTAAAGTTTGCACAAGCTCATAAGTAGCAGGAGTATTCTCAATGATCAAGCGTTTAAAGTTAAAAGCACTTTGAAAGGCACTTTGATTTTCATTAATGCAAACAGCCAAAACCCTTGTCATTCTATTTACTAGCACTTTAACAACAATTTTATAAATGACATAGCAAAGTAAGTGATTAAATGGCTAGAGTTGAAAGCACTTTGATTTTTATTTATGCAAAAAGGTAAGACATTTGTTATTCTATTTACTAGTCCTTTAGCAAAAATTTTATAAATGACATAGCAAAATAATAGGTCTAAAATAGGTCAAGTGGTTTAGATTTAGTTTTTAGGAATCAACACAATGTCGATGTGGTTTTAAGTCATGCAACGATGTATCACCATTCAAAATATTCAAACAAAGAGGGATAATGTCATACCTAATAATATGCCAGTATGTTTTATTAAAAAAAAGTGCAGTTACACTGTCAAGTCCAAGAGATTTGGTGGGATGCATCTATTTAAGGGCAATCTCTATTTTTTTATATCTAATCTCTACAGAAAAGATATGGTTCAACTCACTTGTGACCCGAGGATTTATCACTTTAATGATTTTCTCACTATTATATGATTTCCAAAAGTACCTTAAGGTAGTTGAGAGCTATGCTTTGAATCTCTTCTTTCGATTCCCTCTACACTCGATATTTATTTTCTAAAACCAAAATAAGGTTTTTCGCCTTCCATATGTTTCTTAACCATGATAATATTTTGTTTTTATATCTTCTTCCCATAGCCTTCTGATTCTAATCGCTATCTTGCATAAATTTCCTCTTCTTTCTGTAATTCATTTAACTTTCATTTAGTTTCCCTTTCTTGCTAATGTATCTAGACTAATATATTGAAAGTAGCTTCATATATTTTGCAGGTGTTGGATTTGAACTTTCATTCTAACTTTCTTTAACTACTTTGAAAAGTGTCGTGTTTAGTGTCATTCCACACTTATGAAACAACATTTTCATGCTTAATCTTTTTTGCCCATAGTACTTCAAAAAAGAATTTTCTCTTCTTGTGCCTCTTAGAGCTTGTTGGCTTGCTACAAAAAGTATCCAATAACAAGGGATAGTTATTTAATCCAAAACTAAACAAATATTCCACAAGATAGTGTCGATAAATGTCAATTCACTCTTTAGTTGCAAAAGCTCTATAAGCCTCTCTCAAATTAAACACATAGTTTCTATATTGTTACTCGAGGTAGACCACACCTCTTTATATCCCAGATCCTATCAAGTATTGTCTTTGACTGCTTTTTTAAATGCCTTAATTTGTTTTTCTGCCTTCAAACAATTCCATTTTTCTCATTCCCATTTAAGATTTCATTGACGTCTCAAATAGAAACCCAAGTTAGAAAAGACTACCCTGCGAGCCTTCTTAATAATTCCTATGAAGTACTATTTCTGGCTATCTCTGCTCACCATAGAAACATGTGAGTCTTCGTGCAACTTAAGTATTCTCCCATACATCCATATTAATATGGCTATTTGAATAACGTTTGATTTGAAGTTTTGACTCCTCTTTCCACATCATCACTAATCGCTTCATTTGCTAGCATAATCCATTACAAAGCAATTATACATGGTACTTTTCTTGCGTATCCTGTTGAACTCAATTGTTGTCAAATTAGTTTCACAAGGAACAACACTTTGGGATCTTGTTTTTGAATAAGCGTTTTAAAGCTTGAACTGTCCATGGGTTCCCAAACCAAGTAATTCCAACTCAATGTTTTCATTGTAACAAATAGAGCTAGAACCTAGTCTCTTCAAATAGCTCTTCAATTTTGCTTCCTTTCGATCCTCATTCTTTAGCTTTTTTCTCGACATTGTCCACCTCCATGAAGCTTCTATCTGACGTAATCTATTTGTTCTTTTTCTTTCATGTTTTAATAGCATGACGACTAATATCATCAATGGCCTTTCTTACACTTTTTTCCATCTTGCTTGGAACTTTTCATTCTTGATACCATTATCCTCGACTTTTTTTTTTTTTTATCTTTTCTCATTTTCCTCGCTTACATATCCACTATTAATACCTATTAGCTCTAATCCCCGTAATTAATCCCTTTCATTGTCGACCTTTGTATCTTCCTTTTCAAAATTATCCATAATGTTTACCTCCTAATTTCTCACCTTTAAATCAGTCTCCAACTCATTGGTCAAAGTCAAGGAATGTTATTAACCAATCCTATTCAAGGTTATTACCATTTTCATCCTGTAAATTTCGTCTACCTTCTAAAGTTAGCACATTTTTATCCCTTCTCGAATCTTCCAACATCACTATGATATTAGCCTCAATTACCGTCAATCTTCCTTACTATATTGATTTCCTAGCATTTATCTTTAATTTCCAGGATAAAACTATTATATCTAAACATGTTTTTTCCCTTCGATCTTTTTAAATGCGACATCCTGAGGAAGTGACCAAACTATTGCATCTAACATTCACTTTCTTTCTCTACTTCTTTAATGTCACATTCTTATTTTACATGCTCTATCTTCCCTCATTCATAACAAAAAGTGGGAAGTCTCTTATATTCAAATGCCCTCAGCTTTATTTCCCTTCACTTGTCCTTTATAATAGTATTTCTTTCCTTAAAGGTTTAGTGTTATTCACCTACAATCTTATTCTAAAGAATACACCATAGCTTCCATTGTTTGTACTTATATCTAAACGCAGTCAAACATATAAATTTACCATCCAACTTTGTTGCCATTTCTTTCTTAAGCCGACGTAGTAGACAGTCATAGTTCTCACCTAAAAATATGCAGATTCAAAAGAATAATCTCTTAGTCTTAAACTTGCATTATATTATTGTAACATCTGTAAATGTTTATCAAAACGTCAAGGGCTTTTTTCATGAACTTTTTTCTTGCCACTTTCTATTGAGAACTTAAAAACAAATAAATTGGATTAAGGTATCAGAATATTTACCCCCATGGTCAATCTGTACACAATCTTGAAGGTTGCTATCGTTGCTTTTTTGTTGAAAGGTCGATTTGTTAACAGTTTCCCCACAAAGCCATGGTTTAGACTTACCCCATTTACTAACCCCTTCTCTCTCTCTCCCTCAACCACTTCTCTTTCCTCCTTTGCAAGAGAGAGTTTTACTTATATTTCTCGAAATCATCTTATATAACAAGAATCATTGATAATATTTACCCAATTACCTAGCACTACATAACCTAAAATTATTAATAGGAGTTCTTAAGATAGTAAATCATTATATGTAACAAGACTAATATTTCTATTACAAAGAGAATTGAGAAGATTAAAAAAATATTTTATTAGTATGTTTTTTGATAGATGAGTAGGACTGAGCAGTCGGTCTATTTGTTAAGAAAAAATTAAAAACCGAATTTGTTAAAGGAATCGATTGAACTGATCGACTTTTATAAGTATAATCAAACTAATTGAACCGAACAAATTTCCATCGGTTCAGTCAGTTAGTTTCAGTTAAAATGGTTTAAAGGGATAATTTATTCAAACTAGTATATAAATGGACTAATATTACCTACAAATGAAACATATATTAAAACAATACATAAGCACTATTACTTATAATTTAAGCTTCAAATTAAAAAGAGCTAAAATGGTTTACATAAGCAACACAGATTCAAACTAGTCTATAGATGAAAATGAAGTTTAACAAACAATACAATCTAACTTGCAAATGAAAATGAAGTTTAACAAGCATACAATCCAACTTAAAAGTAAAACAAAGAAGTCTAAAATCTTCCATTTCCAATAAAGATCCTTCACAAGCCAAAAAGCTACGACCAATATTGCCTACAAATATAGTGAAGATATGTTAATAAGAATACAATACACAAGCATTTAGTTATCCAATCTTGTAATCAAATCCAATATTGTAAAAAACCTAGTCCATAATAATCATCAATCATAGTTTTTCAGCCAATGTTTTCTACATTAAAACTAGTCTATAACTAATCCATAACTAGCTTAATCTTGTACAAGAATTTCACATTATTGTGTAGCATATCCTCAAATTAAAGCCAGTCCATAGCCAATCCATAAGAAGCAAGTAGTAAGACACATTACCTTAACTCCTCAAGTAATAAATAGATATCATTTTCTAGTCAATTATGGGATCTAAGGTAATCTTTCACAAACTATAAATATATAAAAAATAACAGAAGTAAGCCTAAAAAATATAATAAATGTAAAAAACCAAAAGTAAGCTTTAAAAAATAGCAAAGCTTATTACCTAAGTCAAATTTGTCAAGTTGTCCAACATCATCTTTTGGTTGAAATACATCAAAAATAGATGATCCACGTAACTAATCTTAAGCACATATAAGAGCTTGCATAATCTTAGGAGTTAAAGAACTTCTATCTACATCAAGCACACGTCCATCAGTGTTAAAAATATATTCAGAAGCCACTATAGATATAGGCGTCGTCAATACATCATGAGCTATATTGAAAAGGGCAGGGAACCTATGCATCTTGAGTTTCCACCAAAGAAAAACATCTAAATCTTCATTGTCATCACCCTCAGGTTGTTTACTCAAATACTTTGCCAATTCTACATTGTTCTCTTCTTTGCCAATTTCAATCATATAACTCTTATACTCAGCCTTAAAGCTTTTTTCTTTTATGACACTCCAACTTTAGTGGTCGGTTACGTAACTTCACTCGCTTGACTACTATCACCAACATCCTTAGAATAAGCCTGAAACTTCCTTTTATGGTCATTATACAAATCCTCTTATGCTTCTTGCACTTTCTTCATCATCACAGGAACTTTATCATTAAAATACATTTTAATAGAGCAATGTTTGACAAAAGAAGGTTTCTTTGATGGGTCAAGAATGCAACAACATACACCAACATATTCATTTTCTCAATATTTCCCCAACACTTATCATATCTATCCTTCATTTTCTTAGCCATTACATTCCATTCAAAATCAGGATTAAATTGCCATTCCTACAAAGTTGAATAAATTATAGCAATTTGATCAAGAAATTTGTTACAGGTGATATAACAAGAACCTAAGACCTTTATTGTAATGTCATAAATTTTTTTTTTAGGAAAAGGCAAAACTTCCTAATATCTACCCTATCATTTTGATTGGGTACCCCATCTCCCATAACAAGTTTACCCTTGTAAAAAGGATCAACTTCCTTAAATGTTTCAATGGTCGTTTTAAACTTTTGGACGGCATTTAACTTTAAATAAGTGGAAATCCATTGAGTGCTAACCTCCAAAGACAATAGACTTTTAGTCTGAATATGTTTATTCACAACACACTCTTGAAATTTGGTTAACCTTAAGGGTGATTGTCTAACATATCTCACTGCCCCTCTTACATGAGCCACTGATTCATTCATTTCCTTCAAACCATCACAAATAATAAGGTTCACTGTATGTGCAATGCATCTTATATGCATATAGTTGCCTTCTAGTATACTAGTTCCTAATTTGTTGAATATTTTCTTTAAGTATGAGACTGCAACAGTATTAGAACTAGCATTATCAAAATCCTCAATCACATAAGCATTTCTCAACTACCTTACCAATGGCTTCACCTTTGTGACTAGACATAAGATAAAAGTTCAACATTTCCTTATTTAATTTTTGATCTTTGTCTATAAAGTGGGCTTTAAGACACATATAATTCTATCTTTTTATTGAGGTCCATGTGTCAGTTGTAAGAGATACTCTTAAAGAAGATGATTTCATGAATGCCTAAGGCTATTATTTTCAATAGAATAAATTTTATAGCAATCCCTAGCAACAGTCCTCTGTAATGGTATACGAAATCTTGGACAAGCAAGAGACATGTAATGCTTAAATCCTTTCTCTTCCACAAACCTAAAAGACAACCCATCTATAATTATCATCTCAACTACTTCTCTCCTAACAACATCTTGATTTAACCTCCAAGTACATAAAGACCTTGATCCTTTCGATGGTAAAACTAACTCCGTTTGAGTACCATCACCACAACAATAAGGAATCTTTCTACAAGAACCTAAGTGATTTTTTAATGAAGTCATTCCATTTTTTTTTGGATCAGCAAAATATTCTCTATCACAATAATTGCATCTAGCTTGGAACTCACCTTTCTTATTGATAAATTTGGTAAAATGATCTTATACCTCAGACCATGGCTTAAAAGGTCTCCTCAGCGCTTTAAAGCTTATAGCTTAAGCTCCAATTCATAATGCTAGTTTAACATTCGGAGAAAGACGTTGAAGGCTTAATTGTGTAGTGGGATTAAGTATGGGATCTGAAATATTTTCGGTAGACATTAACAAAAATAAATAAAAAATATACAATCAAATTGAAGTCTAAAGTAAAGCCATAAATTATGAAATTATGCAATAGTCACATGTTATTCATAACTTCATTGGTAACCAAAAAATAACCTCGCGTCTAATATTAATAATTGATAAAAAGAAGTTTACTTTACTATACATATCATATAATGGAACTACCACTGTATCGAATGCTATTTGACAAGCAAATTTATCATGATGAGTTAACCACGTAAAAGCAACTTTGAAAAGCAAATTTACTATTCCTTTATGTTTTTTATTACTGAAAACAAAAGTTAGGTCAATCACGTAAAAGCAAATTTATCATCAATAAGTTAAATAGTGAGTTTTCTAGTTGTAACGGTATATATATAAATAAATGTAATAATTAACATTTTTTTAAGTATATAAAAAATTTAAGTATAAGTTTTTGAAGTTGTTTTTAACAAATTTGAATTAAAATCAGTCTTTGCAAACAATTCAGTGGAAATGTTGTCATACAATTCATTTCGAACAAAACAATTCGTTTTGTTTGTGCTTTTATTGTCAGACAAAACAGTGGAGCTTGAATCACATAGGTGGAAATGTTGTACAATTTATGAACAAACAGGCAAATAGCTGGCAAAGAAAATGGGAAAATTAATGAGATCTTATACAAAGAATATCTTTAATGATAGTAAAGTAAGCATAAAATCTCTCCCCCAAACTTGAATGGTGTTACCCCAATGCAAGCAGAGGAAAATAGCCGCTGATGGCCAATAAAGATAAAGCAACAGCTTAAGGTGTTTGGGATAGAGCTGGATAAAGGTCTCGACGAGCTGAGCGATTCAAACGACAAAGGTTTGAACTTTAGAGGCAGAGGCAGCAAGCTTAAGGGCTGCTTTTGAGGAGCAATATTTCGACCAAGGCTAAGAGTTTAGCTGTTAGGGTCTTTATTTTTTTAATTGATTTTATCAACTGATAACTGACCAAACTAACTTACTAAATTGAATTGAATAATTTGATTAATTCGGTTAAGTGGGTTTGAACTGAATTTTGCACAGTCCTTTTTAAATTTCTTAAAAAATATTTATTTAATTTATTTTATTTTTTTTACTTAACAAGTCTTATTTATTCACTTAATCTTTAAATATATACCATATCATATATATAACCCATGAAATAAGGTACATATTGAGTATGTAAACCCTACTAATAAAGATATGCTCTATTTATACGACACCTAAATCAAATAAAAAGTTACTTGTAACCTAAAAATTAAATAACAAAATCAGGAGAAATTCAAATATATTGTTATCCATGTGGATAACAAATAATTATTTAAACAAAATTTATCTAAAAAATTTAACTAATCAAGTTTATGAAAATTTAACTAATCAACTTTATCAAAATTTAAATAAAAAAACAATTATAAATATTATTTAAATAAAATTATTCAAATAAGATTAACCAAATTAACTTTATCAAAATTTAACTAATCAACTTTATCAAAATTTAAATAAATAAATAATTTATCAAAATTATTTAAATAAAATTTATCCAAATAAAATTAACCAATCAACTTTATCAAAATAATTATTTAAATAAAATTTTATTCAGATAAATTTAACCAACCAACTTTATCAAAATTTAACTAATCAACTTTATCAAAATTTAAATAAATAAATAATTTATTAAAATTATTTAAATAAAATTTATACAAATAAGATTAACAATCAACTTTATCAAAATAACTATTTAAATAAAATTTATTCAAATAAATTTAACCAATCAACTTTATCAAAATTTAAATGAATAAATAATTTAACAAAATTATTTAAATAAAATTTATCCAAATAAGATTAACAAATCAACTTTATAAAAATATTTACTTAAATAAAATTTATCCAAATAATTTTAACCAATCCACTTTATTAAAATTTAAATAAATTTATCAAAATTATTTAAATAAATTTTTTCTAAATTAATTATATATATAATTACAACTTTTTTGATAAAGTTAGTTAAATCATAACCCTAGGCCTCCAACTCATCAAAACGAGCTGCAATTACCATGCTTATTAGTGGGGGTTTAAATGTAATAAATGAATTAGTAACGAGATAAAAAAAATGTTATCACCAAAAAATTAAAAATTAACCAATCTACTTTATCAAAATAATTATTTAAATAAAATTTTTTAAATAAATTTAACCAATCAACTTTATCAAATTTAAATAAATAAATAATTTATCAAAATTGTTTAAATAAATTTACCCAAATAAGATTAACCAATCAAACTTTATCATTAAAAACTAAAGATAAGATAATACTTTTTTAAATTATGTAATTTAAATGCTTTACATTAAAAAAAGAATCAAGTAACAACAAAAAAAATCAAGATTCAGGTATCAAAAATGAAAACAAATTTCTTCCAACATATATTATTTATATCTCGAACAAAGAAGTAATTAGGATTTTATTTGTCTAATATTTTTGATAAGTATGTTATTTTGTTTAGTTTTAATTGGATTTTTTACATTGCAGCTTTGATCATATATGTATTTTTTGGTTTCTTATAGGGAAATAGAGTAAGAGTTTTTTAGCAATATATAAGTTAAGCTTAACTTTTCAATTTATGATTTTGCATATTTAATAATAGATTACAAATAAAGAAGAATGTCAATATTTACTCGAAAAATACAAAAGATAAGTGCTTTACTATATTTCATTAAATCTTTGCTCTATATTTTTTTGAAATTAATGTTTACAATTTAATACCATTAATTACTCAAAATTGAAAACAAATTTCATTTTCAATACTTACAGGAATGTCAACTACACCAAACGTTCAACGTAAAGATTTTGAAAAACATCAAAGTTTTGCAATCCATGTAAATGATGAAGAAAATATTTTTAAAATTCCTGCAAAAATAAATTTGCACACATGAGTAAGTTATGACATTCATTATTGAATATTTAAAATTATTATTTATTTTCAAATATCAAACGTACCTTAAATTTATATAAACCTGTAGGGTTACAAAAATAATTTTAGAAAATGATGGCACTACAAATTTAAGAATATTGATATGAAAATCATAGAAACTTTTGCTTTTTATTTTAATATTATATTGAAGTACTCAATAATGCTATTTATTCTATCTATTGAATATTTTTATTCTTTTTGAAATATGTTATGATTTTTGTCAAATTTCTTTAATTAATGAAAATATTACAATTTAATATCTTTTTTGTACTTTATGAATATATATCTTAAATAGGCAAATAATTATATAGAATTATTTCATATTTGTATAGAGACTCCACGCAAACAAAAATAAATTAAAAAAAAAACTTATCTATTCCTTGCATAAGTCATAAATGTTTTAATGAATATGCAGAGGTGTAATTGGGCAGGTTCGGAACTGGTTATTTTGGGTTTGAGTTTTTTTGGGTTTGGGCTGATTCAGATTTGGGTTCATTCGAGTTTGAGTCCATTCGGGTTCGAGTTTTTTTAGGTTTGGGTCCATTCGGGTTCGGACCAATTCGGATTTGGGTTCGGGTTCAGGTCAGGTTTGAGTTTAAGTATATTTTATATTATTTTTTTATTTTATGTTAAATGTAATTACTTTTACGCAATTTTGAATTCTAAGCTAGGCACGAATTTGGCCCCGTCTG
>JAQSVH010017103.1:0-11435 GCA_029448705.1 Adansonia digitata | reverse complement strand
ACCATAAACACATTCTCCTCAGTGGGATAAATGGTATTGATGCTTTAGTTTCATAAGAAAAACTACTTTTTCCACAATTTTTAGAATTAATTTTCACTTGTTGATTTGGTCAAACACGGATTCACATAATAATCTCCTTTCTTTTCACGATTAGGCACCATAAATACATTCTCCTAGGTGGGATAAATGATATTAAAGCTTTGGTTTCAATGGAAAAGCTTCTCTTTCTACCATTTTTAGAATTAAAGTTTATTTTTCAATTAGGATTAACACAGATTCACATAATAATCTCCTTTCTTTTAATGATTGGGTTTGAGAAATTCATTCTCTGCACTGGGATAAATGAATTAATGCTTTGGTTTCAAAAGAAATACTTCTCTTTTGGCCATTTTTAGAATTAAACTTCATTTTTCAATTGGGATAAACACGGATTCACATAATAATCTCTTTTCATTTCATGATTGGGCAACATAAACACATTGTCCTCATTAGGATAAATGGTATTGATGCTTTAGTTTCATAAGAATAACTTCATTTTCCATAATTTTTAGAATTAATTTTCGTTCATCGATTTGGTCAAACACGGATTCACATAATAATTTCCTTTCTTTTCGTGATTAAGCGCCATAAACACATTCTCCTCATTAGGATAAATGATATTGAAGCTTTAGTTTCATCGGAAAAACATCTCTTTTTACCATTTTTAGAATTAAAGTTCGTTTTTCAATTGGATAAACTCGGATTCATATAACAATCTTCTTTCATTTAATGATTGGGCACCGTAAATCCATTCTCCTCATTAGGATAAATGAATTGATGCTTTGGTTTCATAAGAAAGAGAACTTTTTTTACCATTTTTAAAATTAAAGCTTATGTTTTAATTGGATAAACATGAATTCATACAAAAATCACTTTTCTGTTAATGATTGAGCATGACAAATTCATTCTCTGCACTGGGATAAATGAATTAATGCCTTGGTTTCATAAGAAATACTTCTCTTTCAGGCATTTTTAGAATTAAAGTTTTTTTTTCAACTCGGATAAAAACGGATTCACATAATAATCTTCATTTATTTCATGATTGGGACCATAAACACATTCTCCTCAGTGGGATAAATCCTATTGATGCCTTAGTTTCATAAGAAAAATTTCTCTTTCCATCATTTTTAGAATTAGTTTTCACTCATTGATTTGGTCAAACATGGATTCACATAATAATCTTATTTCTTTTCATTATTAAGTACCATAAACACATTCTCCTAGTTGGGATAAATGATATTGAAGCTTTGGTTTCAATGGAGAAGCTTCTCTTTCTCTCATTTTTAGAATTAAAGTTTAGTTTTCAATTAGGATAAACATGGATTCACATAATAATCTCCTTTCTTTTAATGATTGGGTTTGAGAAATTCATTCTCTGCACTAAGATAAATGAATTGATGCTTTGGTTTTAAAAGAAATACTTCTCTTTCGACCATTTTTAGAATTAATCTTCATTTTTCTATTGGGATAAACATGGATTCACATAATAATCTCCTTTCATTTCATGATTGGGCAGCATCAACATATTCTCCTCATTGGGCTAAATGGTATTGATGCTTTAGTTTCATAAGAAAAACTTCACTTTCCATAATTTTTAGAATTAATTTTCGTTCATCGATTTGGTCAAATATGGATTCACATAATAATTTTCTTTCTTTTCATGATTAGGCACCATAAACACATTCTCCTCATTGGGATAAATGATATTGAAGCTTTGGTTTCGTCAAAAAAAATCTCTTTTTACCATTTTTAGAATCAAAGTTCGTTTTTCAATTGGATAAACTTGGATTCACATAACAATCTTCTTTCATTTAATGATTGGGCACCGTAAATTCATTCTCCTTATTAGGATAAATGAATTGATGCTTTGGTTTCATAAGCAAAAGTCTTCCTTCTACCATTTTTAGAATTAATGTTCTTTCATTCATTCATGCTCCGCACTAGGATAAATGAATTGATGTTTTGGTTTCATAAGAAATACTTCTCTTTCGGCCATTTTTAGAATTAAAGTTCATTTTTCAATTAGGATAAACACAGATTCACATAATAATCTTCTTTCATTTCATGATTGGGCACCATAAACACATTCTCCACATTCAGATAAATAATATTAATGCTTTAGTTTCATAAGAAAAACTTCACTTTCCATAATTTTTAGAATTAATTTTCATTCGTCGATTTGGTCAAACACAGATTCACATAATAATCTCCATTCTTTTCACGATTAGGCACCATAAACACATTCTCCTCATTGGGATAAATGATATTGAAGCCTTGGTTTCATAAAAAAAACAATTCCTTTTGCCATTTTTAGAATTAAAATTCATTTTTCAATTGGCTAAACAGTATTCACATAATAATCTCCCTTTTTTAATGATCGAGCATGACAAATTCATTCTCCGCACTAGGATAAATGAATTGATGCTTTGGTTTCATAAGAAGTACTTCTCTTTAGGCCATTTTTAGAATTAAAGTTCATTTTTCAGTTGGGATAAACACAGATTCACATAATAATCTCTTTTCATTTCATAATTGGGCACCATAAACACATTCTCCTCATTGGGATAAATGATACTAAATCTTCAGTTTCAAAGGAAAACATCTCTTTCTACCATTTTTAGAAGTAAAGTTCATTTTCAGTTGGGATAAACACGTATTCACATAATAATCTCCTTTCTTTTAATGATTGGACACCATAAATTCATTCTCCTCATTGGGATAAATGAATTGATGCTTCAGTTTCATAAGATAAACTTCATATCCAACTATTGTTTAGAATCAAAGTTCATCTGTCAATTGGGATAAACATTGATTTGTGTAATAACCTTCTTTCTTTTCATGATTAGGCATCGTAAGCACATTCTAATCATTAGGATAAATGACATTGAAGCTTTGGTTTCAAAGGAAAAACTTCTTTTTCTATCATTTTTAGAATTAATGTTCGTTCGTCGATTTGGACAAACACTGATTCACATAATAATATCCTTTCTTTTTGTAATTGGCACCATAAACTCATTCTCCTCATTCGGATAAATGATATTCGTACTTCGGTTTCATAAGAAAAACATCTCTTTCTACCATTTTTAGAAGTAATGTCTGTTCATAGATTTGGACAAACACGGATTCACATAACAATCTCCTTTCCTTTCATGATTAGGCACCATAAACACATTCTCTTTATTGGGATAAATGATATTGAAGCCTTAGTTTCATAAGAAAAACATCTCTTTCTATAATTTTTAGAATTAAAGTTCATTTTTCAATTGGATAAAGACAGATTCATATAATAATCACTTTTCTTTTAATGATTAGGCACTACAAATTCTTTCTCCGTGCTTGGATAAATGAATTGATGCTTTGGTTTCATAAGAAATACTTCTCGTTCGGCCATTTTTAGAATTAAAGTTCATTTTTAAATTGGGATAAACATTGATGCACATGATAATCTTCTTTCATTTCATGATTTGGCACCATAAATACATTCTCCTTATTGGGATAAATTGTATTGATGCTTTGGATTCATATGAAAAACTTCTCTTTCTACCATTTTTAGAATTAATGTTCAATCGTCGATTTAGACAAACACAGATTCGCATAATAATCTCCTTTCTTTTCATCATTAGGCACCATAAACCCATTCTCCTCATTGCGATAAATGATATTGAAGCTTTGATTTCATTGGAAAAAATTCTCTTTTTTCCATTTTTATAATTAAAATTTGTTTTTTAATTGGATAAAGTCAGATTCATATAATAATCTCATTTCTTTTAATGATTGGGCACCATAAATTCATTGTCCTTATTAGGATAAATGAATTGATGCATTGGCTTCATAAGAAAAACATCGCATCCCACCATTATTTAGAATCAAAGTTCATTTATCAATCAGGATAAACATGGATTCAAGTAATAACCTCCTTTCTTTTCATGATTGGGCACTGTAAACATATTTTCCTCATTAGGATAAATGATATTGATGCTTTGGTTTGAAAGAAAAAAACATCTCTTTCTACCATTTTGAAAATCAAAGCTCATTTTTCAATTGGGATAAATATGCATTCACATAATAATCCCCTTTTTATTAATGATTGGGCACCACAAATTCATTCTCCTCATTGGGATAAATGAATTCATGCTTTGTTTTCATGAGAAAAAACTTCTCTTTCTACCATTTTTAGAATTAATGTTCGTTGGTCGATTAGGACAAATACAGATTTACATAACAATCTCCTTTCTTGTTGTGATTAGGCACCAAAAATAGATTTTCCTTTTTGGGATAAATAATATTCATGCTTTGGTTTCATCATCTCTTTCTACCATTTTTAGAATTAATGTCCATTCGTCGATTTGGACAAACACGGATTTACATAACAATCTCCCTTCCTTTCATGACTAGGCACCATAAACACATTCTCCTCATTAGGATAAACTATATTAAAGCTTTCGTTTCAAAGGAAAAACATCTCTTTCTACCATTTTTAGAATTAAAGTTCATTTTTCAATTGGGATAAACACGGATTCATACAATAATCTCCTTTCTTTTAATGATTGGGCATGACAAATTCATGCTCCGCACAAGGATAAATGAATTGAGGCTTTGGTTTCATAAGAAATACTTCTGTTTAGGCCATTTTTAGAATTAAAGTTCATTTTTTAATTAGGATAAACACAGATTCACATAATAATCTCCTTTCATTTCATGATTGGCACCATAAACACATTCTCCACATTCGGATAAATAGTATTGATGCTTTAGTTTCATAAGAACAACTTCACTTTCCATAATTTTTACAATTAATTTTTGTTCGTCGTTTTGGTCAAGCACAGATTCACATAATAATCTCCTTCCTTTTCGTGATTAGGCACCAAAAACACATTCTCCTTATTGGGATAAGTGATATTGAAGCTTTGGTTTCATCAGAAAAATATCTTTTTTTACCATTTTTAGAATTAAAGTTCATTTTTCAGTTGAATAAACTCAGATTCACATAATAATCTCCCTTCATTTAATGATTAGGCACTACAAATTCATTCTCCTCATTGGGATAAATGAATTGATGCTTTGGTTTAGTAAGAACAACTTCTCATTCTACCATTTTTAGAATTAACGTTTATTTGTCGATTTGGACAAACATGGATTCACATAATAATCTCCTTTTTTTTTACGATTAGGAACCATAAACACATTCTCCTCATTGAGATAAATGATAGCCATGTTTTTTGTTCCATTAGAAAAACAAATCTTTCTACCAATTTTAGAATTAATGTTCATTCATCGATTTGCTCAAACATGGATTCACAGAATAATCTCCCTTTGTTTCGTGATTTGGCATCATAAACACATTTTCTTCATTGGGATAAATGATATTGAAGCTTTGGTTTCATAGGAAAGAGAACTCTTTTTACCATTTTTAGAATTAAAGCTCATTTTTTAATTGGATAAACACGGATTCACATAATAGTCTCCTTTCTGTTAATGATTGGGCATGACAAATTCATTCTCTGAATTGGGATAAATGAATTAATGCTTTGGTTTCATAAGAAATACCTCTTTTTCGGGCATTTTTAAAATTAAAGTTCATCTTTGAACTCGGATAAAAAAGGATTGACATAATAATCTCCTTTCATTTCATGATTGGGACCACAAACATATTCTCTTCAGTGGGATAAATGGTATTGATGCTTTAGTTTCATAAGAAAAACTTCACTTTCCACCATTTTTAGAATTAATTTTCACTCGTTGATTTGGTCAAACACGGATTCACATAATAATGTCATTTTTTTTCATGATTAGGCACCATAAACACATCCTCCTAGTTAGGATAAATGATATTGAAGCTTTGGTTTCAATGGAAAAGCTTCTCTTTCTCCCATTTTTAGAATTAAAATTCATTTTTTAGTTGGGATAAACACGGATTTAGATAATAATCTCCTTTCTTTTAATGATTGGGTTTGAGAAATTCATTCTCTGCACTGGGATAAACTAATTGATGCTTTGGTTTTAGGAGAAATACTCCTCTTTCAGCCATTTTTAGAATTAAACTTCATTTTTTAGTTGGGATAAACACGGATTCACATAATAATCTCCTTTCATTTCATGATTGGGCAGCATAAACACATTCTCCTCATTGGGATATATGGTATTGATGCTTTAGTTTCATAAGAAAAACTTCACTTTCCACAATTATTAGAATTAATTTTCATTGATCGATTTGGTCAAATACGGATTCACATAATAATTTCCTTTCTTTTCATGATTAGGCACCATAAACACATTCTCCTCATTGGGATAAATGATATTGAAGCTTTGGTTTCATCAGAAAAACATCTCTTTTTACCATTTTTAGAATTAAAGTTCGTTTTTCAATTAGATAAACTTGGATTCAAATAACAATCTTCTTTCATTTAATGATTTGGCACCGTAAATTCATCCTCCTCATTAGGATAAATGAATTGATGCTTTGGTTTCATAAGAAAAAGAACTCTTCCTACCATTTTTAAAATTAAAGTTTATTTTTTAATTGGATAAAGACGGATTCACAGAATAATCTCATTTCATTTCACGATTGGGCAGCATAAACACATTCTCCTCATTAGGATAAATGGTATTGATGCTTTAGTTTCATAAGTAAAACTTCACTTTCCACAATTATTAGAATTAATTTTCCTTCATCGATTTGGTCAAACACGGATTCACATAATAATTTCCTTTCTTTTCATGATTAGGCACCATAAACACATTCTCCTCATTGGGATAAATGATATTGAAGCTTTGGTTTCATCAGAAAAACATCTCTTTTTACCATTTTTAGAATTAAAGTTTCTTTTTCAATTGGATAAACTCGGATTCACATAAAAATCTTCTTTAATTTAATGATTGGGCACCGTAAATTCATTCTCGTCATTATGGTAAATGAATTGATGCTTTGGTTTCATAAGCAAAAGTCTTCCTTCTACCATTTTTAAAATTAATGTTCATTCGTCGATTTGGATAAACACGGATTCACATAATAATCTCTTTTCTTTTCATGATTAGGCACCATAAACACAATTTCCTCGTTGAGATAAATGATAGCCATGTCTTGTTTCATAAGAAAAACATCTTTTTCTATAATTTTTAGAATTAATGTTCGTTTGTCGATTTGTATAAACACGGATTCACATAACAACCTCCATTCCTTTCGTGATTAGGCACCATAAACACATTCTCTTCATTGGGATAAATGGTATTTATGCTTTAGTTTCATAAGAAAAACATCAGTTTCCATAATTTTTAGAATTAATTTTCGTTCATCGATTTGGTCAAACACGGATTCACATAATAATTTTCTTTCTTTTCAGGATTAGGCACCATAAACACATTCTCCTCATTAGGATAAATAATATTGAAGCTTTGGTTTCATCATAAAAACATCTCTTTTTACCATTTTTAGAATTAAAGTTCATTTTTCAATTGGATAAAATCGGATTCACATAATAATCTTCTTTCATTTAATGATTGGGCACTGTAAATTCATTCTCCTTATTAGGATAAATGAATTAATGCTTTGGTTTTATAAGCAAAAGTCTTCCTTCTACAATTTTTAGAATTAATGTTCATTCATTGATTTGGACAAACACGGATTCACACAATAATCTCCTTTCTTTTAATGATTGGGTATGACAAATTCATGCTCCGCACTAGGATAAATGAATTGATGCCTTGGTTTCATAAGAAATACTTCTCTTTCGGTAATTTTTAGAATTAAAGTTCATTTTTCAATTAGGATAAACACAGATTCATATAATAATCTCCTTTCATTTCATGATTGGGCACCATAAACACATTCTCCACATTCAGATAAATAGTATTGATGCTTTAGTTTATAAGACAAACTTCACTTCCCGTAATTTTTAGAATTAATTTTTGTTCGTCGATTTGGTCAAGCACAGATTCACATAATAATCTTCTTTCTTTTCATGATTAGGCACCAAGAACACATTCTCCTCATTAGGATAAGTGATATTGAAGCTTTGGTTTCATCAGAAAACCATCTCTTTTTACCATTTTTAGAATTAAAGTTCATTTGTCAGTTGGATAAACTCAGATTCACATAATAATCTCCTATCATTTAATGATTGGGCACCGCGAATTCATTCTCCTCATTGAGATAAATGAATTGATGCTTTGGTTTAGTAAGAAAAACTTCTCTTTCAACCATTTTTAGAATTAACATTCGTTCGTCGATTTGGACAAACATGGATTCACATAATAATCTCCTTTCTTTTCATGATTAGTCACCATAAACACATTCTCCTTATTGAGATAAATGATAGTCATGTTTTTCTTTCATTAGGAAAACACATTTTTTTACCATTTTTAGAATTAATGTCCGTTCGTCGATTTGCACAAACATGGATTCATAGAACAATCTCACTTCCTTTCATGATTCAGAATCATAAACACATTCTCTTCATTGGGATAAATGATATTGAAGCTTTGGTTTCATAAGAATGAGAACTCTTTTTACCATTTTTAGAATTAAAGCTCATTTTTCAATTGGATAAACATGGATTCACATAATAATCTCCTTTTTGTTAATGATTAGGCATGGCAAATTCATTCTCTGCACTGGGACAAATGAATTAATGCTTTGGTTTCATAAGAAATACTTCCCTTTCGAGGATTTTTAGAATTAAAGTTTATTTTTCAATTAGGATAAAAATGGATTCATATAATAATCTCCATTCATTTCATGATTGGGACCATAAACATATTCTCCTCAGTGGGATAAATGGTTTTGATGCTTTAGTTTCATAAGAAAAACTTCTCTTTCCACCATTTTTAGAATTAATTTTCACTCGTTGATTTGGTCAAACACGGATTCACATAATAATCTCATTTCTTTTCATGATTAGGCACCATAAACACATTCTCCTAGTTGGGATAAATGATATTGAAGCTTTGGTTTCAATGGAAAAGCTTCTCTTTCTCCTATTTTTAGAATTAAAGTTCACTTTTCAATTGGATAAACATGGATTCACATAATAATCTCTTTTCTTTTAATGATTGGGCACCACAAATTCATTTTTCGCACTGGGATAATTGAATTGATGATTTTGTTACATAAGAAATACTTCTCTTTCAACACTTTTAGAATTAATGTTTGTTCTTCGATTTGGACAAACATAGATTCACATAATAATATCCCTTTCTTTCATGATTAGGCACCAAAAACACATTCTCCTCATTGGGATAAATAATATTTAAGCCCTGGTGTCAAGGGAAAAACATCTCTTTCTACCATTTTTAGAATGAAAGTCCATTTTTCAATTGTGATAAACATGCATTCACATAATAATCTCCTTTCTTTTAATGATTAGGCACCATATATTCATTCTCCTCGTTGGGATAAATGAATTGATGCTTTGGTTTCATCAAAAAAACTTCCTTTTCTACGATTTTTAGAATTAATGTTTATTCATTGATTTGGACAAACATGGATTCACATAATAATCTACTTTCTTTTTGTGATTAGGCACCATAAACAGATTCTCCTTATTGGGATAAATGATATTGAAGCTTTGGTTTCATAAGGAAAACATCACTTTCTACCATTTTAGAATTAAAGTTTGTTTTTCAATTGGATAAACATGGATTCACATAATAATCTCTTTTCTTTTAATGATTGGGCACCAAAAATTCATTCTCTGCATTAGGATAAGTGAATTGATGCTTTGGTTTCATGAGAAATACTTTTCTTTCGACCATTTTTAAAATTAAAGTTTGTTTTTCAATTGGGATGAATATAGATTCACATAATAATCTCTTTTCATTTCATGATTAGGCACCATAAACACATTCTCTTCATTAGGATAAATGGTATTGATTATTTGGTTTCATTAGAAAGCTTATCTTTCTATCATTTTTAGAATTAATGTTCATTCGTCGATTTGGACAAACATCGATTCACATAATAATCTCATTTCTTTTCATGATTAGGCACCATAAACACATTCTCTTTATTGCGATAAATGATATTGAGGCTTTGGTTTCATAAAAGAAACATCTCTTTTTACCATTTTTAGAATTAAAGTTCATTTTTCAATTGGATAAACTCAGATGCACATAATAATCTCCTTTCTTTTAATGATTGGGCACCACAAATTCATTATCCTTATTGGGATAAATGAATTGATGCTTTGGTTTCAGAAGAAAAACTTCACATCCCACCAATTTTTTAGTATTAATTTTTGTTTGTCAATTTGGACAAAATCAGATTCACATAATAATCTTCTTTCTATTCATGGTTAGGAACCATAAACACATTCTCCTCATTGGGGTAAATGATATTGAAGCTTTGGTTTCAAGAAAGAAACATCGCTTTCTACCATTTTGAGAATTAAAGTTTGTTTTTCAAATGGGATAAACACTCATTCACATAATAATCTCGTTTCTTTTAATGACTGGGCACGATAAATTCATTGTCCTTATTGGGATAAATGAATTGAAGCTTCAATTTCATAAGAAAAACTTCTTTTTCTACCATTTTCAGAATTAATGTTCGTTCGTCGATTTGGACAAACACAGATTCATATAATAATCTCCTTTCTCTTCGTGATTAGGCATCATAAACATATTCTACTCATTGGGATATATGATATTGAGGCTTTGATTTCCTAAGAAAAACATCTTTTTTTACAATTTTTAGAATTAAAATTTGTTTTTCAATTGGATAAATTTGGATTCACATTATAATCTCTTTTCTTTTAATGATTGGGCACCACAAATTCATTATCCTCATTGGGATAAAAGAATTGATGCTTTGGTCTCGTAAGAAAAACTTCACATCTAACCAACTTTTAGAATCGAAGTTCCTCTGTTAATTGGGATAAACATGCATTCACTAATAATCTCTTTTCTTGTTATGATTGGGCACCATAAACACATTCTCCTCATTGGGATAAAAGGTATTGATGCTTTGGTTTTATAAGAAAAACTTTTCTTTCTGCCATTTTAGAATTAATGTTTGTTCGTTGATTTGGACAAACTTGGATTCATATGATAATCTATTTCCTTTTAATGGTTAGGCATCGTAAACATATTCCCCTCATTGGGATAAATGATATTAAAGCTTTGGTTTCATAAGAAAAACATCTCTTTCTACCAATTTTAGAATTAAAGTTCATTTTTCAATTGGATAAACATGGATTCACATAATAACCTCTTTTCTTTTAATGATTGGGCACCACAAATTCATTCTTCGCACTGGGATAAATGAATTGATGATTATGTTTCATAAGAAATACTTTACTTTCGACCATTTTTAGAATTAAAGTTCATTTTTCAATTGGGATAAACACGAATTCACATAATAATCTCCTTTCATTTCATGATTGGGCACCATAAACACATTC
>JAQSVH010017082.1:24046-38068 GCA_029448705.1 Adansonia digitata | reverse complement strand
GGGGGTAAAATCAGATTAAACTCTTTCAAATTTTTAGAACACAAATTGCCTCTTTGCTGGTGCATCCAACCTTTTTTGTCACTTTTTTCTTTTTTTTTTCTTCTTTTTTTTTTTAAATATTAAACTGGTGATCGCAACAATTAAGAGGCTAATAAAGATAAGAACAACTTGATAAAAGAAATAAAAGATATATCACTTGATCTAAACTAAAGCTTTGACGTCAAATGATGCAAAAACCCCAAGAACGATGTTTTAAAACCCTGAATAACACTTTAGATGAAAGACTAGAAACCTAGAAAATAATAAAAAACTAAAATACGATTCTTGAGCTGGCAATTTAAATACAGAACACAAACCAAGAATACCAAGGAAATTAAAAACTTGACCTAATGCTTTAGCATCAATTGCAAACCCAGAATATCAAAAGTTGAATGCCACAAGATTAAACTAACCTTGATAAGTTTTTATGGAGTCCAAAGAAGAACTCAAAGAAATTTGCCTCACTAAGAAGATTACTTGTATTAATTATCTAACTAAAAATTGAATAAACCAGTTTTACAATTGCAACAAACTATTTATAGCCAAAAGAATAACCCTAAGGCATCATAACTAACAAAACTCGTATAAGCCTTTAGATGGCATATTAAAATGTCCCAAAGCCCACTAACTAGTGTCCCAAAGCATGGCCCTTGATATAAAAATTTAAAACAATTAAAATAACATGTGACAGGCATGTGCCACTCATTAAAAGGGTCTGGCCCATAAGTAAACAAAAGATAAACCTAAATATCGATATTTGGCCTAATCACTAAATAACTTGCTTATAAGCTTGAAGCAAGTTAACTAAGCATGGTTGATTGAAGCCCACATCCTCCCTAAATTCTATCTCCACACCTTCTCCATCTTTAGCTTCTTGTAGGAATAGCTTTTTAATTTATCCTTGAACATCTTTTTATAGTTGTATAGCTCGAGCTCATGTAAAAGGTCCACTCAGCACTTGGAAGTCATTTGGAACATCATCTATGTTGTCTTACATTGGCTGGATCGCATCAGTTCATCTCATACAGGTAGTGTCATAGTTAGAGATTAATTCTTCATAGATTTATGATCATTAACCATGAGTTAAAAGAACTAGCATGGATTGAAGTAGACACTAAACCATGCTTATGCTCATTCATGGATATTTGGCGAAAGAACCATATTACATTGATAGGCTGGTTACTAAAAGGGTACAATGAGATCACCTTGGCTCTTCAACGTTTGGGCAGTGATGATGGGTTGTTAGATCCCACTCTTGATTTATAAACTTGATTAATAAGATTAAACATGTTCATTGCCAACATGTTGGGAACCTAATAGGTCACACACAGTAAGATGGATTTGTTGGATTAAATCTAGGATTTAATTAAGTACGACTTGATAAAATAAAAGGTAAAATAATTAGAGGACTAATTGAATGTTTTGATTGATATTTAGTTAAGACATAAATTAGATTTATGAAATCTATGTTTATTTTTGTTATTTTTAGGACATGGTGGATAAATTTTCTTTTCTAAATAATGGCCAAAATAGGACATACCATATCCATGTGTTAATTCTTGTCCTTGTGAAGATAGAGTTTCACCTAGACTTAAAGTATGATTATGAATCAAACTCTTCTTTTGGTTAAATTACTTAATTGAATTGGTTTTCTATTATTTATCTTGCATTTTATAATTATGTGATAACTATATTAGATAAGATAAGTTAAATATGGTTTTTTTAAGATAAATAAAAGTTTAATTATTGAATTAAACTTCCTTGGAAACCTAGTTTAGTCGACTTATATATGGTGCACCTAGCCCAAGTTTTGAACCCATTCATCTTGCCTTAGCTAAAACTCTACATGCCCACTTAGATATGTATGGTTCGGCTACCATGGGAAGTCTTATGATCAGTCTAAATCATTTAAGGTGAAAGAGTTTCACTAAGTAAGGTCTTTAAGATAAATCAAAACATTTTTTTTTGAGATAAAGTTGATTGGGTAAGTAAAAGGTAAGATTAATAAATCTAGACAATTTGTTTAGTAATGAAGAAGTTGAGAAAAAAATAATTCTCTCAACCAAGAGTGAATAGCTGTTGCCCAAGGGATTGCTAATCACTATTGCCACCACTGTGGAACTCTTATAGTATAATTTTTTTCCTCTTTTTTTGGTGCAAACACTATCCCAAAAAGCATTCTTAGTTGTGCAAAGGAAGGACCTATCCATATATACCATTTAGTTTACGCTCAGCAAGCCTTTTGTCCAGCATTGGAAATCCATTGGGAGATGATTCCAATTGTTAGTGTAAGCCTTGTAAGCCAATCATTGTGGCTTAAATTGTAAGCCAATCATTGTGGCTTAAATGGTATTAGCATTTAGTGATTTCATGTGTATAACATTATATTTTATTAATGTTAAAGACGTACTTCTTTATGCATAAGACTTTGCTGAATAATTGTTTTAAACATCATATGTGGATAAAGCCTATAAAGTACATTGGTCATGCAAAAGAATTGTAAAGAGCTACAATTATAGAATCCCTATGCATCGACAAGATGTTTCTAAAATCATTCCTGGTCATCATATTTTCAAGGCAGGGCATTAATAATTTATAAAGACTAGTATGTGTTAAGCCTTCATGTATATGATGCATGTAACTGATCTCATAAGTTGAAGTATAAAGATAAATGTATGCTTGTTATTATAGTTGTTCACTGAACATGACCTGCAATGAAAGTTTCATTTGACATTTCACTCAAGTGTCGACTCTCATGTGTCAGTAGTGTAAGTGATCCTTAGACTTATGACACCAAGTCATCTCCTATGAGGAGTGTTATACCTTAATCCCATCACGAATAGGTCCACAATAGATGGATGCTTATGGTAGGGTGGTTTCAGGTATGACATGAATCATATGGTAGATGAATGGGTGGTCCAAAGAGGATTCATCACCCTAAGTGATTTAAGAGGACATATCTCACATGTACCTAGTTTGTTTTAACTTTAAGTTCTTGGCTAAGGCAATACTGAGTATAGAGTTAACACATAAGGGTTGTATACTAATATGGAATGGGCTTAAAATAGACATTATACTGTAAGCCTATTAAAGAATAGTAGAAAATTAGGTTCTAATGAGGTAATTCTAAGAAAGCGCAATGGATTAAAAGTTGACGGCCATTAGAACTTGGAACACCAAATTTCATCAGGGCCTTTTCTCCGATAGTCTAAAATATCTAACACTAAAAATCTAGTAGCCGCCCTGGTAAGGGTAAATCTCCTCTAAGTGGATTGGGCATTTTTGAGACTTTTTTAATCATGCTTTAATAGTTGTTTATGCACCTAATGGAAAAATTACCATTTTAAGGGCCATCGAAGAAAAATTCGAATAAAAAAGATGAATATTAAAAACATAAAATAGTTTTCAAATACTTTTTTGTTGAATTTTAAAATTTAATTTTAGATATGATATTATGGTCAAATTTCTTAATTTTATAAATATTTTTGGATTTTTTCATGAAATTTTGTAAATTGATTATCTATATTTTTATCGATACTCATATAGTATTTATGCCAATACTCACTCTGAAAAATCAAAATATTTAAAAACAATCATATTGTCATTTTATACCATGAGGTGTCAAGTTGTCAAATTTATTTATTAATTTTGAATTTTTTATTGTACCACGCGTCTTATGCTTGTGAAATTCATTTAGTAAAATTTGTTTCGAATTTAAGGTTTTCATCTTTATTATTTTTATTGATTAATATTTTGAGTACTATGTTGAATTTAATTCATTTTTATAAATTTAAATGTATTTTTGAAATTTTCTCATCTCCAAAATATGGATAATTTTATCTGTAAAATTTTTTAGAATTTTAAATCTTTTCACATATTTAAATAAAATAACATTAGCTTCTTAAATTTTGATTCATTTTTATCAAATACAATTTTCTTCCATAAAATTTTTTCTCATAAATTTTTTTAAGTTTGAAATTTTCAATGCGCTTTTTCTTACACATAAAATTTTTCAAAAAATTCCTTTCAGAGTTTAACACTTCAAATTTTATAGGGGAAATTGATTAATATTATTTTGGGCCCAAATTTTCTAATGGGCCTAAAACTTCCAAATTTTATGAATGGGCCTAAGAAGCCGAACAAGCTCACTTGGCCCATTATATTTCTCTACAAGCCTAATGAGCTCATTTTTTATCTTCTAACAAGCTCATTTGGAAATTTACAACAAAGCCCATTAATTTTTCTCCTCCAAAATTTTTATCTTTTGAATAAAAAGTTTTTATATAGATATTTAATTGGACCTCTATTTGATTAAAGTCTTAATTGAATTTATTGTGTGAAATTTTATTTCTTGAATATACAACTGTTTGTTACAATTTTGTACTTCTAATTTATTCTTTTTCATGAAATTTGAAATTATAGTTCTTCATTTTTGAAAATTTGTTTATATTTATTTTATTTTAACTTTAGAATTTGATAATTTAGTTACATGAGAATTAATTTAGTTAGAATTGAGTTTTTTCTTAAATAATTTTGTTACATACTAACTACTAGGCTAATATTATCTTAATTAGTCATGAAGGCTAAAATTAGGTTTATGATTCACATATAGTTATTAATACAAAAAGACAAAAATTATTAACTAAGCCTTATCAAAAGCAAAAAAATCTAAAAAAGATAAAATCAAAAAATAGAAAAGAAGAAATTCGTCCAAGAGAGAAAAATCTCCTTTGGCTGAATCTTCCCCTTACAAATAAGGGGTGGAGGTCTTAATCTGAGCCTAATGGTTTTTATAGCAAAATTAGCTATTACTTTAAGCATTTTCAAGCATATTCCATAAATTACCAAACTTTAAAGGTAGTTTACTTAGAAAAACTGTGATTTTGTTCATTTACATCATATTTCATCCTTTTGGTGAGCGTAGGGCCTATATGTGCTCATGGATTTTAATCCATGTTGAAAGGCCAAGTATAAAGGCTCTAAGCAATTTTCTTGATTTAGTTGTTAGATTTTATTTTTCTTAATAACATTTTGATTTTCATTAAGAAAATATATGTTTTGTTGTGATAATGATGTTATCTTAGCATATACATAATTTGTGCTATTTTCCTTGGCATTTTCATGTACATTGTTGGTGATGTTCATAAAGTATGTTTATATGTCTATATTTCATGATTTCATGCATGTTGTTGATAATATGAGCTTCGTAGAAATTAAGACATATATTTATTTTGTTATTCATGAAGCCATATTAAGAAAAAAAAATATTTTTCTTGATTGTTGCTACTATTGCCTGAACATGATGATGGACTTTTGATAAATTTTATTTCTTGTTTTATGACATTATGGACTATTTTGTAATGTTTAAAAGTTGCGAGGTCTAAAAAAGTAATTTTGCCAATATTTTGGAAGGCCTTCCATAATTATTTCCAGGTTGCCCGAACCTCGTGGGGACTACTTGGCAAAAGTTTCTAATATTTTTAAAGTCATTTTATAGTTATGGAAAATATAAAAACTAAATTGCAAAAATTGCAAAATATTTTCCAAGGAGATCCCAGCTTTGCCGAATACCTTGTGAGACTTTTAGGACTGTTTTCATGTATTTTTAACATGTTTAAGTGCATATCATGCATTTTTTATTTTTTAGGAACCTTTTTGTAATTTTATGAAGTTTAGGGGTTTATTAAAAACTTGAAGTAGATTATCCTAAGGCCAAAAGTATGTGGCTGAATGGTTATTATGATCTTTGGTATGTTTTTCATGTGTATTTTTGATGTGTTTGGTGTTTATTAGTAATTTTAAATCATAGAGGTATTAAATTGAAAAATTAGAAAAGTTTGGAGTCCATTAGGTAAAGCCTTGCATTTTTTGGTTAAAACAATCATTTTTAATATTAAATTACCCACTTAAGGTACTTTGGTCATTTTAGGAACATTTTTAGTATTTTTAGATATTTTGGAGTTAAAATGCAATTTTAAGAAATTTAGCAGGTATTAGCTTTTTCTTGCATTTTAGGTTATATATGCCATCTAAGTTCCTCATTTAGGGTAAAATTGTCATCTTATATCAATTTTTATTCCTCACGATTATGGGATACTTTCACGTCGAAAGTAAACCTTAAGGGTATTTAAGTAATTTACCTTAGAACCAAGTGCTAAGTGATTATCGAGATACTTTCATGTTAACGGTACCCATAGGGATAGGTTTATCATTTCATAATGTTATTGAGTACTTTAAGGTTACCAAGATACTTTCATGTTGAAGGTATACCTTAAGGATATTTTAGTAAGTCACTATAGAACCAAAGCCTTTAGTGTCATCAGGATATTTTCATATCGAAGGTGCACTTTAGGAGATATTTTGGTTTCTTTGACCAACTCCTTGTCCTTAGAGTCTATTTTTATACTTTTTGTCAAAATCAAGTCTTAGGATAAGCTTTTTATTATTTTTGATAAAATTAAAATTTTTAAAAATTAAGGCAGTGTCTCTGATGTTGAAATGGTACATGGAATGTCTTTTATCATATGAAGGGGTTTCATAGATTGTTTTAATTATGAGATATCCATTTTTAATAAGTATAATTGGGATTTTTTGAATTTCATAAAAAAAACCTTTCATATTCCTCAGGTCATCCTATGGGATATGGAAGATATTCTGGCCTTTTGTATTCCTCCGGTCCTTTGGTGGGGCATGAAAGATATTTTGATTTAAAAAAATTAAAAACCTCATTTTCTCAAACAAAAAATAAATTTGGATTTAATAAAATTTTGAGATATGGAAATTACAAATTTGGATATAGAAACCTCATAAAAATTGAATTTTAAGTTAACACTTAATTAATAAGGTATTCATTTTTGGGCATTATGAGAGAGATTGATCCTTACTTGTGATTGTAACTGACTCCTAAACTTTTCATACGATCTTTGGTATAAGCCTAGACCTCAGCGTTTGTTTTTAAAGGTTTCACAACCCTCGAAATATGAACTCTAGTAGGTGACCAATCTCACTTAGCCAAAATGATTGGTGGTGACTCCAAGACAAAATGGTCATTTCAAAACTACTACTTAAGGTTAAGTCGAGTAAGCGAATCATCTTAATGACTCAGTCCCCAAGAAATGGAAAATAATGATATATGTAATGTTATATGTATATATATATAGGAATGAGGGATTCACTTCATGCCCCTGCCATATTGTGATAGCTTCACAACTCAATTGGGGATAGGTTGAGAGTTAGGCCTAAAATTAATCACATGTTAACTAAATTTTGATTGACTCGATTTTAAATAGTATTTAATTATAATTCCCAGAATTTCTAAAACAATTTTTTATTTGTATGGAATTCCAGTTTATATTGTTCATATTTTGCTAACTCTTCTTACTTGTTTTATGTGTTTTTAGGGGATTTAGCATAGGGGTTTCATTTTAATATTATGTCATAAAAAAGGTTTTTTTATCCTCTTGCACTCACTGAACACTTGTGCATTAGTTTCTTCTCTAGATCTATGGGGTGGGAATAAGTAACCCAATATCTTGGAAAGAGGTGAAGTAGCTCTACCTTTTGAGGTGCTAACCTCTATCTGGACTAATGAAAAACCTAAGAGGTGTAACGTCCTATGCCTGCCTAGGTGTTAGCCTCCTTATAGGCATGAAAGATACTTCCACTTGAATTAAACCCTTTACAATATAAACCCAGGATTAGGGTACCTTGATAGTCCTTTCTAGGCTCAGGAGTAATTTGAGAACCAATTTAGATGTCCCACCTTGGCCATATATAGTGGACCATGTAAACCCCCCAATCAAAGTCATGCCCAATTATAGAGGTCACCTAGAAGTCATGAACACACAAAGGGATAAAGTTACCCTTTTTTTCTTTTTATTTAAATATTTTCATTTATTTAAATAATTTATAATTATATTGTTTTTCGTTTCAAAATTTTTTTATTATTTGGATTTAATATTTCTTACAGATACCAACTTATTTTTTCTTTTTTTACATTTTCTCGGGGTATTTCAATGCATACAACGATGCTTGCTTTAGAACAAAAATTTCAACTTAGCTAAATTTTTTATCAGACTTTATGGTTGAACGGATACACAGAGTGGTTATTTCCAAGACATTTAAGGAGGTCTATATTGCGTCTGAGTTGAATTAGAAAGATGATCATGGGGATTGTATGCTAGTAGATTTTGTGTCAGAATTGCTAAAGATCACACATTTGGATCTTCATTAGAATAATTTCAAAGAACTAGCCGAAATATAGATCGACGAAGGAAGGTGACACAAACCCAGTTTACTAAAAAATATGGACAGATAGCGTTTCACTTATTTTTAGCAATCATTTTAGAGGTCATCATCTAAAACATTAGAGGCCATCATCAGGAATCCTCAGAGTTATACGAATGAGCATTTCCCATCATTTTTTACCAAAGTAAGGTAATCCAGAAAGCCAAAGGTATGTGCAAGTCATATTGTTGTGTAGGTATTGATATCGAGCTCTTACACCATTAAAAATTTAAATTTTTAGATGTAGTATCAATACAAAAAGATTTGGTATTAAAATCTAAGGTTTGGTACCGATACTAAATATGTTTGTATCGATACAGGCCTTGGCAATAGCTAAAATTGTGAATTTTTATCAAATGTTTCGGTATTCAAGCAAAAATGTTGATACAAGTCCATGTAGTATCGATACATACCTTTAAGTCTTGAGACTGAAAACATATTTTGCTCTTGGTATCGATACACACTTTATTGTGTCAATGCTTATGCGCAAAAATTGCTTTATGTATCTATACACCAAGGCTTTTTTGCCTAGTTTAAGTCATTTTTCAACCCTTGCACCATTGATCTAAGAATTTGACTTAAACATGTTTCTTGCACCAAAGATAATCAAAATTCATACCAAGCCTTAGCTATGGACTTATGATTGGTTTTAAAATAAATTTCAAGGTCGAAATTGCCAATGATAAGGGACATTTTATGACATTATTCAAGTTGCTAAAGGGTAAGGCTTATTTTTCTCAATACTTAGTGGCATAAAGTGGCCTTGATCTACTATTTTTACTAAGCAAACCAATAAGTTTGCATGGTAGCTGAGTAGTACCTTGTTTATGCTTTAGGTATGTGCACCAAAACCTTATAATACCCTTGCTTTTTGCATTTTTTGTCTTCATTTTCAGATGGTTATGTATGCTAACTGTAGCTAAGCTGAGACAGGGATAAATAGAGAAAAGATAAAACCCTACCACACGTATATTCTCAGCAGAGAAAAGCATTTTCTTTCATACATTCTCTCAATGTTCTACAGCCACTAAAAACTAAAAGCCTTTCTCCATTCCTCTAGCTCCTTAAGACCACCACTAAAAATCCTTCAAAAACCCTCTATTTCGTTCATATTTCCTTTCAAAACTCTTTTTCATCCACACCTTAACTAAAAGCTTCTTCTTTTCATCATATTATTACTGTTCATCATCAAAAGTGGGAAGAAGATAAGACCAAAGTTGCTGCTAAAAGAAAAGGGCTGAAGCTTAAGGCTTTTCGTATATTTTTTCACCTTTGCTCTGCTCATTTTCTTATTTTTCAGCATTTGTAGTGGCCTTTTTATGTTACCATGACCCTTATAAGATTTTCATACATTATTGTGACCTTGGTTGTTGTAGTCATAGGATTTTGATGATCCTTTTGATAACTTATGTTGCTTGGAAAGTTAAACGTGCCATGCTTTATTTTCACCATCACAACAGTCTTTGTCCATGCATCTCTTATCATATTTCATCCTCCTTTGCATATTCATCTCATATTTGAATGCTTATCCTAACATGTCTTTAGCACATTCGTGCATTTTCTTGCATCTTGATAGGTTTCATGAAACAAAAATATGTTCTTGAAAATTCTAGCATGCTTTCTTTTTATTAAACATCTTCATAAAATCACAAATAGCTTGATTTTAGATGTCATTTATAAGGCTAACATTCCCATGAATCTTACTTGTCATCATCTTACATTTTTGCCACCTGTTCCATTATCAAAGTACCATCTTGTTTGTTTGAATAGGTTGTCCATGTTCACTGTTATGCATGTTACATTCAATTCATAACACTTTTGTCAAAATGTATGCATGTTTTTTTGAAAAAAAAATATGATTTTCAAGAAACCCAAGTCAGATCTCTGCTTGTTTTCACTAAATTAATCTTCAAATCTTAGGGACAAATCAAACTTTATAGGTCTAGATTCATGGTCGAATAAAACGTTGCTTTCTAAGAAAAAATACCTTTTTTATTTGTTAAAATATTAAGGCTTGATCTTGAGTTTAATAATCTTATTAGCGACATGGTCAACGAGTTATTTCATCGTCTTAAACTACTCAGGTTTTTGGGATGAATTTGTAATGCCTATGTCACCCATTCCTTTCTATCATGGACAATCAGACATTTTTGACTTAAGTCTAGTCTTGAGAAACCCAAAATATTAAAAAACTACCCTGTTTTTACTCTTACAGCACTATGCCTACTATAAATTTTTTTTTAGATCGAATGCATTTTGTTGGAATTTTTTGTTATTTTTTCTTGAAATAACATCGAATTATCTTTTCAATGATGTCTCATTTACATCCAAACCATTCTAGATAACAGAGTTATGATTTTTCAAACCTTCACTGTCTCAAACCCTAGAACCAACACATTGAATTCTTTTTGGGTTTAACGCACTAAATTAAGTTTTTGGGCTTTTTAAAATATTTTTCCTAGAAATTCTATGAGATTTCCTTTTTAGAAAGGTATCATTTGTGACTTAACAATACCAAATGACTTTGGGATATCTTTCGAAGTCCATTATGCTTTTGACCCTATACATGTTAATAGTGTAAAAATAAACCCAAATTCAAAAATTAATTTCGCCTAGAAAGCGATTTTCTAAGTTTTTGGAATATTTTTACTTTAAACCTTATTGAGTCATCTTTCCAATGGTACCTCACCTAGTTTTAACACCTCTAAATTTACCCAAAATAAATTTTGGAAAGGAGACAATGTAATGCTATCCCCTATTTTTGCAATTAAAATCAACCTAATTTCTTGAAATGCCATACATCTGAACATCTTGAAGTGCCCCCCGATTGACCTTGGTGGAGTGTAGTAATACAACATAAGTCATCTAGGCTTAGATCAAGGCTAAAACAAAAAAATAATTTCATTCAAAGTCATGAGTTCTATTTTCAAAATACCCTTTTATCCAAAATATTCCTTTTCTCCATAAACATTACAATTTTCATTTTTAGGATACTTTAGTTGTACTTTCCAAGGGGATACTCAACCCTGCTTCTCATTCAAAACTTGACTTTTTTGTCTTGATCTTTTCAGGATTCCTAATCAAACTTTTTAAAAAGAAATAAAAATTTTCACCTTCGGGGATATTCTAACCTCACCTTTCTAGGGGTTACTCTAACTTTATTTTTCATCAAAAATCCAAATTCTTTCTCCTGAATATCTTGGGTCATTTTAATTAAACCTCTTTTTTCTATCCCTTAAGTTATAACTAAATCCAAACACATCTCAAAGTTGTCATCTGGTGTTTTTCAATAATCGAAGATAGTTATGAGATACATTTTGATCATCCTTCCTGTTCTTTATTTTTTGTGTGTGATTGTTCTTGTGTAATATGATTATGTTCTTTTTTGTATTACTAACACGTTTCCATTTTATAGTGACCATTGTGTATTCCAATTTTAAAATTGTTTTCAAAATTTACAAGGCAATGTTCTGTATCAGTATTTCTCTAGTGCCTAGTACTAAATATTCAAAATTTTAAAATTTAATCCATAAATTATTTTCATAAAAAATCCCTATGTTCTTTATATCTTTGGGGTGTATAGGTGATATAACTTTTCTTTCAAAACCTAAATTTATAGTTTTCACAAAAAATTCATGTATTAAAGGGGATTATATCGAAATAATGTAAAGTTAAATCGATGAAATCAAAATCAAAGTCAGTTATAATTAGCAAATACCGATTTCGGGCATCCTAGGGTGCTAATCCTTCCTTATGTGTAACCAATTCTTGAACCCAACCAATGAATCTCTAGACCTAATAGACCTCAAAATCGATTTTTTGAGTTTCACAACTTGGAATATTGTTTTCAATAGGCATTTGATCATGACTAACTTGAAATGATCGATGAAAACCCCAAATTTATTTCCACTTTATGATAGCCTTTTGACTAATTAGATAAGCAATTCGCTTGATGGTATCTCTCCTTTCATATCACTACACCTATTTTAAATCTTGACAAGGGATAACCTAAAGGCTCAACCACACTACCATATATGTCTTTTAAGTCATGTGCACTAATTTTGAATCATCCAAAGATAAAGAGGTACGTGGCAAGAGGATTTAACATATCTATGTTTCTCATTCAATCGACATGATATGACTCTAATAATTAAAGAGTTCTAAGCTTTGCTTAGGCTCAGGCCTTTGGAAATAAGACCTATCTACTATAAAGAGCACTAATTGACCAACTCCCATAAACAATTGGGTGAAATTCTTGATGTAAATTTTGAGTCGGGTTACCATTATGTAGAATAGAAAGGGAATACTAATGTTATTTCTTGGTAGTTTCTACAAGAGTGCATTTGAATACACTTAGATAGTGAGACAACTCTTGATGCATTTGCCTTAGCCATATATGGGTTAGTTTTCTTCCCTAAGGTTATGGGACATATGGAAGCAATGGTGGTAGACCTATTTGACTGGCTGATGAGAAAAATACACCTAGCTCTAGCCATTTTAGCCAAAACTATCTGAGCACTAAATGCATGTAAGAGAAGAGGCCATGGAAGATTTTTCAAAAGTGCTTTTCTATTAAACATTTGGGCCTAAAGTCACTTTTGAGGCGAAAGGGCCGAAAAAGTTAAACCATACTTCTCACATTGTATCCTCTTCAAGAGTTTATTAAGAAGAAATGGCCTAAGTTGGGAACCAAGAATCAGTAGGTCAAGACACTTAGAAATGAGGCTACTATGAATAACATGGAAAGCACCATGGTTTTCCCCAAAGTCTTTAATTTATTGGTGTGAAGATTTAACATATATGCCTTTGTTCAATATCTGAGGTGCTATAGGGTACGCACCATTGTTGGTTCAGAGGCAATATGGATCACAATAATTTATCCCGATTACTTTAAAAATAACTACTGCAAATCTTGAGTATCAAGGGGAAGGATATAAAAAATTAGTTCGAGTGATTGCTTAAAAGTGAAAGGAAAGATTTGAATCTAGGTTGAGCACTTAGGTTGATCAAACCACACTAGGACATGACATTTAGACAAATGAGTTACAACATGATTATTCTTGTACTGATAACATTATTCCCCAAGCACTTATGCAACCTAAGCCTTCCATGCCTTTTAAAGTTGATCCAATTAAAGTGGAAGTTGTAAGAGAGCAAAAAAGGTTTGGAGATGAGAGTTAATCACTTCAACAACAAGTTACCTATTTAAGAATGAAGATGGAAGCTAAGGAAAAAGACGTTAAGAGAACAGAGGAAAAATATAATTTGATAAAGCAAGACTGAGTTAAGTAAAATAAAAAGATGGAGCTTACTGTATGGAAGCTCAAGTAGGACTTCCAGGAGAATGAAGGAAGAAATGCATAAACTCTATAAAGATTTGAGGATATGAAAAGCTAGGGCTTTAGAAGGAAAGGTGATAAAAGCTATTTTTGAACGAGAATGAAGGGGCACATTGATACTTGTATTGGATTAAAGATATCCATAAAAAAATGAATGATTTAAAGCTACTCTAGAGAAAGAAAAAGGAAAAGTATCCCAATTACTTTAAGAAAAAAAAGGCCTTTAGGGTAACCATGAGAAAATAAGGCAAGAACTACAATGGCAAAGGGAAGATATTCACACCTTGGTGTAAGCTTACTACGAAATTGAGACATATTAGGATAAAAATTATAGTTGGCCAAAGACAAGCTCAAGAAG
>JAQSVH010017082.1:9944-23946 GCA_029448705.1 Adansonia digitata | reverse complement strand
ACCTTGGTGTAAGCTTACTACGAAATTGAGACATATTAGGATAAAAATTATAGTTGGCCAAAGACAAGCTCAAGAAGTGGAAAACTAGGTGTATAAGATGATAAATGTACATTGATCACCTTATTGGGCAAATCTACTTGGTTGTGATCCAAGCAAGAAAGTTAGAAAGGATTAAGGTACTAAAGAGATAGATTAACCCATAGAGGAGTATAGGCATATTGTGCTTGAGTTTTTAAAGGATGCTCAAAAACAATAAGGCAAGTTAGGATGTTCCTCAAATGTAACCCATATATGATTAATAGTGTGCAGTTTTCTAGAAAGTTAATGAAAATTTATGAGTTTGAAATCTTTTATTAAAGCAAGCTTTCCTACAAGGGCATCCATATAATTTATATATTCATTTGTTCATTCCATGCATACATACACACATACATAAATATTCATACATTCATGGTTTTAAAGGTTTCGATATTATGAATTCGAAGAGACCACTAGAACAACCACCAACACATTAGCATTATATTCAATACAGAGCAAAAAAATGGTAGAAGATCATCAAGACTTAAACAAAGTCATTATGAAGCCTAAGAGGCCATGGTGAAATGATAGGAAGAAATGTAAGCATAAATCACAAGGTTAATGGAATTACTCATGGCAGAGAGGCCTATCTGCCAGCACCTAGAAATTACTATTGACACTACTACTGGGACATCTAGGGGTAAAAACTAAAGGACAATCGGCAATGTTCAAGATAAATAGCCAAAAATGCCTAAAATGTTCAATAAAACATGCTTGCAAATACTTTGGTACTGGCCATCCATATTAACCTTAACATATTTTCACAAGGGGCAAATGTAAGAATTGTTGCTGCATAAGAGAAGTTAGCAATTCTTGACCTAAATGAGGAAAAAAGGCGCAAGCAGAAAGCTAAGAAATAGGCTGAGACAAAAAAAATTATAGCTTCTTGACACTGTACCATGCTTATGCTTATTTTGGGATATATATAGTGAAAGGATCATATTACATTATTAGGCTGGTTACTGAAAGGTTTCGATAAGGTTACATTGATTTTTCAACATTTAGATGGTCATGATGGGTTGTTAGATCCTGCTCTTGATATATAAACTAATTAATTAGATTAATTGTGTTCATTTCTAACATGTTAGGAATCTAAGACAATAGCATGATATTGTCAGATTAAAATCGAGGTTTAATTAAATATGACTTAATTAAATAAAAATGATGAAATGGAAGATTTAATTGAAAAGTTTAATTGAGAATTAATTTAAGACAAAAAATTAGATATTGTGAAATCTAAAATTTTGTTGTCTTTTTAAGACATAGTGGATAAGATTGTCTTATCTAGATAATGTCTAAATTGAGACATACTATGCCTATATGGATGATGTCTACATTAAGATATTATAAGTTAGGCTCAGGAGATGGTTACTCCACAATTAAAGACTCGATCCTTTTCATGATGCCCAATACTTGTACCAACTAGTCACATATGTCTGAATTTATTTATTTTTTTTGGTTTCAATCATATATGTTCAATCATAATCCCCCTTTATTTCATCAAAATCAAACAAAATATTACAAAAAAATGTATATTGGAAACTTTAATGGGACTAGCTCGAATTTATAACGGATTTCGTGCAAAAGTCATTTAAAAAGGAAAAATTCTATAAAAATTACTTGACTGCAAGAATACTCCCTTATTGGCTTCGTTTTCAATTTTTTATCATTTTTAACTCCATTTAAAGAAATCACAAAAATAATGCACTTAGACTAAATTGAACAAAGTCACAATTTTGTAAACAACATCAAAAATTGACTTTATTTAATCCAACTTGGAAGCTTTAATGTGAGCCATTAGGGATCTTGATAGGACACATCTAGACCTATTGACACACTAACCTTGACCTCGGGAATTAATTCTAAGACATTTAACACCTTAGAATAATAAACACCAAATCAAAAAAAATTGAAATAGGGACAAATTGGACATTTCAAGCTCTCTGAATTTAGTTCAGATTATTCCTAAAATCACTAAATTAAATTCTAATGAATGCTGACTTACTATAATTCAACTAAAAATATTCAAAAATTCCAAAAAATCACTTTGGCTCTCATGTAAAATTTTTTTTAATTAGACACTACCACATCACACAACATGTCTAACCAGCTTGACTTTTGGATTTTCTTTCTTATTTGCTAGAATACCATCTAGACAAGCCATACATGATTGACAAGCTTATTCATTCTACCTTTATGTAAAAATATGAGAAAATACACAAAGATGATTGTCCTCATAAAAAAAATAGCTTGTAATACTAATCAGGTGTTGAAATGGAGCTTTGCAAACAACTTTTGTTCCATAATTTTACTGCATTTATCCAATCACAAAATATAATGATTCAATAGGCCATTACACAGCCCAATCAATTAGGATTATGGAAAACAAAAAACAAAAATTTATAAGGCCTATAACTTGATCAAAAAATATCTCTTTTATGAGACTATGGTGCTAGATTGCAACAGTAGCTCTGACGGGACTTATAATCATGAAAATTTTTATGGCATTCTTAAAACATGTTCTCGTATGTTTGAACATCCAGCAATGGGAATAGAAACAATCTACAAATGCCATAGATGAGAAAAAAACAAAGACTCTTAAGTGCCAAGACCTTTAATATGTTTTTCAACATTGACAATGTGCTTCAGAGTCTTGCAAATGACTTCGCTTTTATCGCTTCTGTTCATGATTATTTATTCTAAGCAAGTGAATGGCATAACAATACAACACACTTAAGTGCTGAAACTAGCAACCAAAGTGATACCAAACAGCATAATAGTGCTCACTAAGCAACTTCTAATGTCTTATATTAATGCTCACCAAAGACTTAACAAACCTTGTTTAAAACTTTCGCTCCAAATCAGATGTAATTCCTGCTATTTGTTTAATACCCCTAAGTTACTCATCGAAGATCTTATTAAACAACACCAAACCTTGATGCACCTATTGATTAAGTGAACCAAGATTAGCCCTTGGTATATCTTTTGGAGAAATAAGGCTTTTACATAAACTAAACTTACTATCATGCATTTTATCAAACACGTAGAATACTAACCTATGGTTGTACCAACTAATCATCCATAAAACATATTCTAAACACAAAACCAACATGGCTGAACTCACCTAAGCTGATCAAAACATCAATTATCATTAAATTGTCATCATTTAACAATTAAAGACAAAAAAGAAGCTTAAATTCAATTCAATTAACATGCCTAATAACAAAAAACATGCTTTCAATGATTTAAGCTCATCAATGTAAACATCAATTTCAGCTTACCCAAGTTCAACTCAACTTAATTCATCTAGTTTTCACCAATTAATTAATTATGTAAAGCCGAATCAAATTCACCTAGAATCCACCATAGTTGAACCTATTTAAAGCTTTTCAAGCTTATTTAACCACCTAACCTAGTTTAAGAACCTATAATTTCTTCATTTTGTGCTTGATTCAACTTCTAAACAAGTAGGTTTAAGTTTAAATCAACCCATACTACATCAAAATTAGCAAAATTATGCAAAAGTAAATCAATTAAGCATAAGAACATTGTAATTCAAGCTAGTTGAACCAAGCTTTTTCATTTTCCTCTTGTTTAAATGCCTTATTAAGCTAGGAAAACATTAAAACCTAGCTTAATTAAGCTTGAATCATAAAGATCCTATCAAATTATTTTAATTAAATCTTAGGTCAAGTGAGATTGCCTTAGTCAAACATTAAATCAAGCTTATTCATCATGATTTAAACTAGATTTCAACAAATAATCATGTAATCATGCTTAGAGTAACACGAAATCAAGTGAATCATAGCTTAAATCAAGATACAAACATGATATCATCAAGACTAATCAAGGTCAAACATTATAGATATTGTAAACACCTTGGCCAAATCATCAGTCAAGCATATAAGGCATGAATCAATCATCAAAGATTGCTAATTATCTTGAAATTAAAGAGAAAGGATACAAACCATAGCTACCCCAAGCTAGATTTCCTCTAAAGATGATGAAAGATTAAGATAAGAAGAAATTCTACATAAATCTAAAATTTACTAAGTAATTAAAAGTTTTTGAAACATGGCTAATCGCCCTTATTTATAGGCCTCCAAGTTGGTGATTTAAGCTCTAATCACCCTTAGGTGACCTTAGCATAATCATGACCCATCTAACTAATTTTAGGAGAAATTATCTTTGTGCCATTAATGATAGATGAACAAAATATGCACATATGCACAAGTTAGAATTCGACCAACCCATGTTCCTACACTAATCTTGTACAAATTTTTATATCATTCAATCGACTATGATGTGCACATGTAAAAATGTAATTGAATGTTCCTTTTCATAGTAAAAATGTGTCCTAATGACTTTTCCAAAAAAAAATAAAAATTTTCTATCTTGGACCTTTTGGATTAAGCCAATAATTTTAATGAAATCTTTCAATTTCTTGTTTTACTATGTTCAATCCCATGAAACCATTTCATATAAGTTCATTGGTATCTTAATTTTATAAAACAAATGGATTTTTTTCCAAAATTAAAAGAGTGACTGGATTGAAAATCAATAAGGTGATTTTCTCACCTACTACGAATCCCATCCTACCCCTCATAAACTAAAAATCCATAACCCTGATTAGTATAGGAATACCATTTAGTTGAACCGTGCCTATTTGAATAGCCATAGTTAATCCTGTCTTTCTTTTATAAGAATCAATATGATCTTGCTTTTGATTGGATTTGATTCTATTTAATCGGCAAAACTAAAATAGGATGTATAAATGAAAGTTCTATTTCGAAAATTCTTTCGATTAACTAACTAGTTACTTTCTTATAGTCTTTTCATGATTTGATCCTGATTACACCTTTTAGACCTAAAGTCCATGTCCAATTTCATTGTGGTGTAATGATGTTCGAAATCCAAGTTGTAAAACTCTTCCAATTTCAAAAACTAACTATAAACTAATAAGTTGACTTTGACCATAGTTGACTTTTACCATTATGTTGACTTTTGATTTGAACTTCTAAGATAAGTCTCTTTTTTATCCAAATGAACTTCATAAACCTTTTAACCACCACAACTGACTCCTACCAATCAACTTTTAACATCTTCAAATTTTTGAGACTTGGGTCCTAGTTTTTCAAAATCCAAATTGACCCTTTAAATTGGATAATCAAGCTTAAATGGCTCATTATATTAAATTAAGCTCATTGAAACCAACCAAAAACTCGATTAGACCTTTTTATCATCTATAACTCATCTAGAAAGATCTAGAACTAGAAAATTTCATTTAGCCTTTGAAACAAGGAAAAAATCAATTAGGGGCCTGAACAAAATAGGGTGTACAACCGCCCCTTTTTAGTTGTTCCTAGGAACATAAGGAAAAGATTAAATAAACAATATTTTGTCTGAGTCCTAATAAGCCAGTATACAGGATTTTTTTGTGCATCCATGTGATATTCTAACTAACTATACCTAATTTAGATGAAATAGGAAGTAGTAATCCTCACTAACCTTCCACTTAATCGATAAGGTGCCAATTATGTTTGTTTTCTACTTAAATAAATAGATTGGAATTTAACAAGAAAATTAGAAATGCCAACTTTAATAGTCTTCTCCTTAACCAAATAAATTAGACAGACACATTGCCTACTTTATTGGTTTGTTGCCTAACCAAATAAAAATGACTTGTAATATTGCCTACCTTACTGGTCTTCTACTTAACCAAGTGACGAGAACTTGGGGTTACCAGCTCTATTGGTTTTTCACATAACCAAATAGAGTGGACTTACACATAATGCCTGTCTCGATGGACTTACACATTGTTGAATGAAAAGGACTTAACCAAAAAACCAATTCCATCGATCTTTTATCTAATTGAATGAAGAGGAAAAAAAAACTAGCTTAACCAACCTTTTGCCTAGTCAAATAAAGTGTATGAAAGGACCATGAACTCTATCGTCTACTACCTAACTAAGTAAAGTTGATAAAAGAAAATCTCCATTTGATCTTCTACCTAATCAAATGGATCTAACTTAAAACCTACTTCACTAACCTTCTATAGAGCCAAATAAAGAGGATAACTAAATTTACTAGTCTTTTGCCTAATCAAATGCTTGACTTTCTACTTAATCGAATGAAGCTAAATCAAACTCAATTACACTAGTCTTCTACATAACCAAGTGATATGGATAAAAGCAAAAGTTCTTCTCTATAAGGCATAACCTTCTTACAAGGTGCCAATCTTGCTAGTTTTCTACTTAACCAACTAGATCAGAGTTTTCTCTTTTCTTTTTCCTCTCTAAGTCATACATATATTGGATTTACTCACTAGGGAAAGAAATGATATTACTTGAGCTATCATCCATTGAGGAATGTCTTTCTCTCTATGGGTACTACTAGGGATATCTTTCTTTTGAATAATTCCTTGTAATGCAACATGAATGCACATGTGTAATTCCTACTTTCGTGTAAATATGTAGTCATAATAGAGGATTTATCTTAATTTTAATAGTGATCACTTTACTTTTAGTGAAACACAGTCATGATAATTCTACTTTCATTCATTTTCTTTAAATTCTTTATGGTTTCTATCACCATCTTTCTCTTTCATCTTTATTTTTTCCACTTTTTTCAAGTGAGCAAATCCTCTAGATTCATCATCATTTATCTACCATTTTATTTCTTTTGATTTTAATGCTTTATTTCTTCTTTAAATCATGCAATGCTTTCACTCAGGTAATCTCAAACCTTAGATCATTGAAGATATGAACAAACACTAATTTCTTGATAGAATATTGGTCATTCTTATCAAAATACAAATGCATCCTATATTCATTCTTCATTAATTTATTAATCATCATTAAACAAATTGACAAGTAATATCACATAAAAAGATAAGCCAAGAAAAAAAGTTCATTATGAATCCATTTCAAAGATTGAAAATTCTCAACAATCATTTAAAAAATGCTAACAATTTACAAAAAACATGTTTAATGAATGTTAACAAAGAAATATGTAACAAGTAGGCTTTCTAGCAATAGGATCCTTCATATTTAGCAAATGAATCTAATTTAACTTTATAGGATACCATATGATAAATCAGCTCATGTAGACGTAGCATCTCTTCCGATAACATTTTCAAACTCTGCTACATCTTTCTTTGGATGCAGAGTAAAGAATTCATCACAACCATATGAACCCAACAACTTAGCATTTAGTGCAAAATCTTACAAATCCAATAACCTTTGGCATTTACCCGTCACATAAATCCAATAATGTTTGGCATTTGTCTCAACTCTAATTTTTCAAACGTAACACTTATTCACCCTATCTAAATTCACTAAACGAGATAATTTATTCTCATTTATCTCAATCAATATCAATGCTTCTCTAGAGAGTACTCTTTTTGCCACATATGGCCCCTTCTAATTTGGAGTCCATTTACCCTAGCATCTTTTTGAATCAGAAGAATCTTTCTAAGCATAAGCCCACCCTCATGAAACTATTAAGGAAAACTTTCTTATCATGTGCCCTTATCAGCTTTTTTTGATATGTTTGCCCATGATAAATAGCTCTCAACTTTTTCTCTTTAATAAAGCTTAGCTGTTCATATCAGAGTCTTACCTATTTAGTGTCTTCCAATTCAGCTTCCATCAATACCTATAATAAAAAAAATCTCCACCTCTATTGGTAATATCGATTCCATCCCATAGACTAAGGAAAATGGGGTAGCACCCATAAAGGTATGAAACTAAAATTCGATAGGCATGCAAAACAGATAGCAACTTCCTATGCCAATCTTCATACATCTTGTTCATTTTAAACATAATCTTCTTTATATCCTAATTGGCTACTTTTACTGCCGCATTAATTTTTGGATAGTATGTTGTTGAATTATGATGCTTGATTTTAAATTGTGCACGTACTTCACACATTATTTTATTTTTAAAATTTGAATCTTTATTAGTAATTATTCTTTTTGGAATTCTATATCAGCATATTATTTCTCTTTTGACAACTTTGTTACCTTTGACTGAGTCACATTTGCATAAGAAGTAGCTTCCACACTTTCAATGAATAATATATTACCATAAAGATAAAGCAGTGCCCATTTGATGCCTTAGGCATACTTGGGCTTATCATATCCATGACCTATATCGAAAGTGGCCACTAAGTTATCATCTTATGCAACTATGATAGAGGCACAATCTACATATATTTTTGACACTTATGACATTTGTGTGTATACTTATGTAGTCACCCATCATCGTTAACCAATAATATGCTAGTCTTATGATTTGCCAAGACATCATATGTCCACTAAGGTGTGTTCCACATATCTTTTCATGGACTTCTTCCATTATTTTCTAACTTCAATGGCATCTACACACCTTAGAAGCATTTGGTCTCGACTTTTTTTTTTGTATAGGAATTTACCATCAACGATAAAACTCATGGCTATTCTCTAAATAGTTCTTCAGTCATTTTCATTAACATGATCCAGATATTGATAATCTTTGACATATCAAAGAATATCATAATACCATGGTTGACCCCTTTTTTTTGGCCTTTACACTGTGGTAATGAGTAGGGATTTCATGAACTCATCTTAATCAGCATCAATTCAACCTTACTAGTCACCTTTATCATGGCAGATAATGTAGCCAAAGCATCGATAATTTGATTCTCCTTCTTATGTAAATGCTAAAAATATACCTTTTTAAACCCTTTTACCATATCAAAAATCAACTTCTTATATTACACCAACTTTTCTTCATGGGTTTCTCATTCTCTTCGAAGCTAATATATCACTAAAGCTGAATCCTTAGATACATTTAAGATTGCACTTTTCATTCCATAGTAGCTATAACCCCATAACACATGTTTCATATTTTGTTATATTATTGGTGCAACCAAAATTTAGTCTAGCAATAAATGGATAATGATCTCTCCTTAGGGAAATTAATATTGCTCTTATTTCGTATCTATGGCATTAGCATCACCATCGTAGTTCATCTTCCAAGTCTCATCGTCAGGTGACACCTCTTTCCTTGAGATATGTGCCTTAAATTTTCATTAGGAAAATTAAAGTCCAGTGACTCATAATCTTTTATAAACTGATTTGCTAGGAAGTCAGCTATGGCACTACCCTTTATGGCCTTCTAATTCACATACATTATGTCAAACTTCGAAAGCAACACTTACTACCTTGCAGTCTTTCTCCAAAAAGCTATAGCTACATGGATACTTAATCAAATCTAACTTCACAATCAACATAGTTGTGTGATATGGTATGTATTACAAAACCTCTACCAGCTGCACCAATGCACAACACATCTTGTCTATCGATGAGTAATTAACCTCATAGTCTATAAACTTTTTACTAAGGTAATAGATCGTTTGCACTTCTTCCTTGGTTCATTATGTTGCCCTAGTACACAGCCCATAGACCTTTTAAATACTAACAAGTACAAGATTAATGGTCATCCCAACACTGGTAACACATGCATATTAGAAAGATAATGATTTACCTTCTCAAACACTTCCTGGCATTAATTATTCCATTCACTAGGATTTTATTTCCACAAAAGCTAGAATATTGGATCACACTTATCCGAAGCTAAGATATGAATATCTAGTAATGTAATTTAATTTTTCTAAGAAACTTGCACCTTTTTTTGTATATGAGGTGGTGGCAAACCTTGAATGGCCTTAACCTTTATAAGACTTTTATTCTTCTTTCATTAACCACAAAGCCCAATAATTTCTTGAAGGTAACACCAAAAGTACACTTAGCCAGATTAAGCTTAAGTTGGAACTTTCTCAACCTTTTAAACAATTTTCTAAGATTTCCAGCATGCTTACTTTTTTTAGCAAACTTGGTAATCAATATCGTTAACATTCACCTCTATCTCTTTATGCATTATATCGTGAAATTGAGTCACCATAGCTCTTTGATATGTTACCCTAGCATTCTTTAAATCGCATGGTGTTACCTTATAAGAAAATATACTCCACAAGATCACAAATGTATTTTTCTTTATGTCTTCTAGCACTACTTTAATCTAGTTGTAACAAGAAAAACCATCCATGAAGAAAAACAAAGAATTCTTTGTTATATTATTGACCAATATGTTTATATGGGGTAGCCAAAAATTATCATTAGGGCTTGCCTTATAAGTCTCTATAGTCCATGATCATATGTACTTTCCATCTTTCTTTAGGACTAGCACAATATTTGCCACCTATCCGAGATATTTTGCCACTTCTAAAATCCCACCATCTATTTCTTTTTGCACTTTTCCTTTTCCCTTTAGGAGTATTTTTGACTTCATTCTCTTTAACTTCTTTTGCACCAGTTTACACCCAAGTTTCAATGGAAGCCTATGCACCACTATGCTTATATTAAATCTTGGAATATCATGATATGACCAAGCGAAAACATCTTTAAACTCCCTCAAAAAGGTAATTAAATCTTCTCGAGTAGGATATCATGGTCTTAATTTTGACTTCTCTTCTAGTCTCCTCAGTCTCCAAATTCACTACCTCCAAAGATTCCATATGAGGCATGATTTGTCTCTCCTCTTATTTAATTATCTTGTAAATTGGGGGCAAGTCATAATGCTCAAGATTCTCATCAGAATATACTTCATCCTTATGAAATAATTTATTAAAATTGATCTCCTAAGAATCAACCTTTATCTCAATGTCTCCTATGTCAAGATACTTGAAAAGGTTTAAGCAATGAATCTTGGTGTGTATATATCAAGACATTCCAAATCAAGATTTGTTATGGTACCAATAATGTTGGTTTATTCAATAAAAGATAATCAATTCAAGAAATAAAGCATTCACATGCAAACAAAGACACATGGATATGAAAATGCATCATGCTTGTTATTTATTTAACAAAGATTAATAAACTGAGCCTAATACAAAAAACCTTTAAATGTTGGTAGACCTCAACAATTAGGACAAAGTCTTAACATTTGTCAAAGAAAAGGCCTACAGTATATAAAGATCTTGGTATCATCCCAAATCTAGTGATCATAGACACAAAGAATACTCAGGTTCAAGATCTTTTGCTCATCCATAGAGATATTAAAGCTCTCAAAGGCCTTCCTCAGCAAAACTAGAACCTCTCCCAAAGGCCTTCTTTATTCGAGTTTAGATAACCTGCAGAACAAAAAAAGTCCCAAAGAGAAGTAGAGGTTTTTCCATCCATTTTCAATTTAAAGCCGAGCTTTCTAGCCATTCTTTTTTCTCTAGCCCTTTTAACTAAACTTTTCTACTACGAAAAATTTGGTTTGCACGTTAACCTATTCTTTTTGATCTGGTTGACCACTTTCAAGGCGCTAGTCATTCCTTGCAAATGCTTTCTAGTCCTTTGCCATCTTGGCAACCTTTTTTGGTAGTTATCTTTAATTCCATCCTAGTACTCCGAGACAAATGGGGTTAAATAATTAGCAGCCTGTCTCTAACATATGTGGCATCCATACATTCAAAGGACTTAAAGGAAGGATCTAAAATCTTTTTATCATGATCTATGTAAGATGCATTAGAAGATCTGATTGCCATAATGTCTTCTTTTCCATCGATGACAACCACCTTATCATCTATAATGAATTTTAACTTTTGGTGCAATGAAAAAAAAACTATGCCCACAAAATAAATTTAAGGCCTACCTAACAAATATTTGTACGATGATGCAATATCCATAACTTGAAACTTCACTTCAAAAGTACATAGAGTGATTCTAGAAAGAATTGTGATCATACCACTTCTTATCTAGTCCCATCAAAAGCACAAACAATTGTATGACTATTCTTAATATGTGAGGCATCAACTAGTATCCTTTATAGAGCGACCAAGGGAAACACATTTAGTTTGGACCAATTATTAATCAACACTCACTGTAGAGTATTACCCTTACAGTTAATAATGATATATAGAGCCTTTACAGTGCCTTTTTCTCCTAAAAGGATTTCATCATAATTGAATAATATAAAATTGTTAACTAGTATGTGTAGACACCTTATTTTGTTTGACCTACTTTTGGCACCCCAAGGCTTAATTGAAGGATGATAAAATCAAAAATAAAAATAAAAATGGGAGATAACTACTGGGTGCTGTGTCATTGGCACTATTAGGCAACACTATGCTAGGTGAAAAATTTTTTTAGGAAGGTCTAAAATGCCGATGAGCCATATTAAAGGAAAATACAAAAATTAGGTATCAAAAGCACTTTTCATGGTGTCACTAGAGTCATTCAAATAAGTACACAGATCAATTTCCCATTATTTATGACCAAGTTGAGAAAAATTGAGAAGCCATAAGTACATGCAAGTTATATTGGTGTACAAGTATTGATGCAAGGCTTTGTATCGCCAAAACTTAAATTCCCACATGTAGTATTGATACAAGGAGGTTTGGTATCGACACCTAAGATGTGATATCAATACCTAGCATGTTTGTATTGATATAGACCTAGCATAAGTATGGATGCAAGTCCATGGAGTATCAATATAGGCCCATAAGTCTTGAGACTAGAAACATTTTTTGCTCTCAGTATCAATACATAACTCATGGTATCGATACTCATGGGTAAAAAGTACTGTGTGGATCGACACACTATATTCTGTATCCATACAGAAAAACATATTGGCCTAGTTCAAGCCATTTTTAGCCACTGCACCATTGATTCAAAATCTGATTCAAACACATTTCTTGCACCAAAAATCATCAAAGTTCATACCATGCTTTGTCTTTGGGCTTATCATTGGATTTAAACAAAATTTTAAGGTTTAAATAACCAGTGAGTAAAGCTAGACTAACCCAATGCTTAGTTGTGTAAAGTAGTTTAGAACCACTATTTTTGCTGAGCAAACTAATGGGTTGGCATGGCAGCTGAGCACTATACTTGACCTCTATATAAAGTACATACACCAAAACCCCAAAATGCCCTTGCCTTGTTATCTTTTGTCTTTATAGCCAATGGCTATATAAGCTAACCTTGGACTCAGCTGAAGGCCATTAACCAACAAGAAGAAAAAAGAGATTTCTAGGAAAAAACCCTAGTTCTAATCATTCTTCCAATATTCCTTAACCATCGAAAAATTAAAAAACTCTTTTACATTTTTGGATCCCTCCAAAACCATCACCAAAAGTTCCAAAAATCTTTATTTCACTCATATTCCCTTTTAAAACTCCTCTTTATCCATACCTAACTAAAAAGCCCTTTCTTTTCACCACTATTTTCTTGTTCAACCCTAAAAAAGTGAAGTTCAAAACTGCTGCTAAGAGAAAAGGCTGAAGTTTAAAACTTTTAAGATATTTCTCCACTTGATTCTACATATTCTTTGATTTTTAACATTTCATTATCTTAGTGACCTGTCAGTGTTACCATGACCCTTCTAAGGTTCTCATGCATTATTGCTGCCTTGTTTATGGTAGTCTTAAAGTGTTGATGTTCTCTTGATGCCTTGATGTTGCATGATAAGCCAAATGCCTTATCTTTCATTCTATCATCAAAACAACCCCCTTATTTATGCATTTTCTGTCATGTTTCATCTATTTTCTCATGCTTAATACATGCTTCAATGTTCACCTTAGCATGTCTTATATATATCCATGCATTTTCTTGTGTTTTAAGGAGTTTCATGACATAAAAATGCTGTCTTAACAACTTCTGCTTGTATTTCTTTATTTGAATATGTTTATGCACCTTATTTGTCATTTTTTCACATTTGTGTCACCTATTTCCATGTTAATATGTCACTTGTGCATGTTTGCATGTTTAGACCTTGTTTATCTTACTGCATGTTATTTTTTGGTCTTGTCATTCCTGTCATGATGCATGCTTGCTTGTTAAAAAATTGATTTTTAAAAGAAATCCCTAAGTTTAGTTCATGCTAGCTCTAATAGATGA
>JAQSVH010017051.1:0-11437 GCA_029448705.1 Adansonia digitata | reverse complement strand
GTTGAAGATGTTGGAGTGGCTTATTTATAGCCTTGATTATGATTCTAGCCGTTGGGAACATTTGGTGAAGAAATATAACTGTTGGAGCCTTTACAAGTGTTATTTCCCGTTGTTCCAGTGCCTCTGTATCGATATATTACCAATGGTATTGATACATAACTTAAAAAGGTAGCCTTTATAACTTCTTGTATCGATACTAAGCAATCTGTATCGATACATGCACCTTTGTCTCGATACATATGAGGGTTTTCAGCCAGACGTTGGCTACTACCAAGCTTTGTATCAATACTCCTGGGTGAGTATCGATACTCATCAACAGGTATCGATACATACACACTTGTATCGATACTTTGAGGGTTTCATGCCAACTTGAGCTACTGCCAAGCTCTGTATCGATACTCAGGCACTCAGTATCGATACTCATCAATATGTATCGATACTTATGTTCATTGTATCGATACATCTGAGGGTTTTGTGCATAGTATCGATACACATGTTCCTGGTATCGATACTTGTCTTCAAAATTTGTTTGTAAAATCATTTGTGTTGACTCAAACACATCTCAATGATTTGCCTTAGCACTTTTAAGGATCTTTTTCAATTTAAACATAAGTACAAGGTTGCATATTAATTTAACTTAAGTTTGTTAGTTATATCAAAACTAAATTCAAGGCTAACAATTTGAAATTGGGTTTGTTTTGACACTAGTAGCTTGTGTAAGGGAAAAGGCATAATAGATTTTGGAAAATTGTCTTAGACTTATTTGGTATCATTAAACTACAAAAGATACCTTTCCAAAGTGGAATTTCTTGACCTTTCTAGGAAAAATATTTAAAAAAATTAAAAAGATCAATTAGTGGGCGAAATGGGCTAAACAGAGTAGAGTTCATCAATTTTAGGGGTTTCAAATTGTAAAGGTTCAAAAAATGATAACTCCTTCATCCAGAATGATCTAGGTGCAAACAAGACACTGTTAGAAAAGTAATTTGATTCTTTTTCATGGAAAAATATTATAAAATTCCAAAAATTGTGTTTTACCTTAAAATATTTTTTTAATGTTGGGTATAGTGCTACTAGAGTAAAAAATAAGGGAGTTTTTTGGTACTTTAAGACTTCTCAAGACTAAACTTCAGCCAAGAACATTTGAACGTCCATGATAGAAAAGGTAAGATAACATAGGCATCACAAATTCATTCCACAATCTTGGAGCAATTAGAAATGATGAAATAACCTATTGACCATACCATAAATAAAGGTGTTGGACAAAAAATCAAGGGTTACTATTTTATCAAGTAAAATGATCATTTTTTTTGAGAAAACAATATTAGGGAGTTTATTCAACCATTAATCTAGACCTAAAAGTTTGATATGTCCCCAAGATTAGAGAATCAATTTAGTGAAAAAATTAAATCCATGCTAGTCTCCATCTATTAGGAGTAGAATAGATTTAACTTGGGGCCCTTTTTGAAAATGAGATTTTAATACAAAGAAGCATACATTTTGACAAAAAGGTTAGGAATGAGAATTGAGAATGGATAACATATTCAAAAAAACAATATGGTATTTTGATAAGGGAAGAGGTAGCTAAAATTTAAAATAATAACAAGTAAAATGCATGGCGATGTTAGCTTTGTAAATGACATCTAGAATCAAGCCATGTGTGATGGTATGAACATGTTTTAACCAAAAAACAATACGTTGAGATTTTTTAAAATTGGTTTTGTTTCATGAAACCTACCAAGATGTAAGAAAATGCAAGAATATGCCCAAGATATGCCATAGAGATCATTCAAATATTAGATAAATATGAAAAGGGGGTGAAGCATAGTAAGAAATGCATGAACAAAGACTATTGCAGTGGTGAAAATAAAACATGGCATATTTGACTATCTAAGCAACATCAAGGCATCAAAAAGATCATCAAGCCTAATACTACCACAACTAAAGTCATAATAATGCATGAAAATCTTAGAAAGGTCATGGTAACATAAATAGGCCATTAGGATGATGAGAATGTTAAAGAAATAGAGAATAAGCAAAGTAAAAGGGAGAAAATATACTAAAAGTTTCAAGCTTTAGCCTTTTTCTCTCAGCAGCAACTTTAACCTCACGTTCTTCCTACTTTTTGATGTTAGATAGCAAAAGAGTCATGCAAAGGAGTTTTGAGAAAAAGTATGCATGGAATGATGGTTTTGAAAAGGTTTTTAATGGTGGTTTTAAGAGGATATAAGAATAGAGAGGGATTTTTTATTTTTTTGGTGGCTGAAGGATATTGAGAGAATGAATGAAAATGAGTGTTTTTTTTCTATGAAAGTTTGTGTGGTAGGGTTTTCTTGCTCTAGAGGGTTTTATGTCTTTGTCTCTCTCAGTTGATCCAAAGTTGGCATATATAGCTATGTGGCTATGAAGATAAAAAATACAAAAAGCAAAGGCATTATAGGGATTTGGTGCATGTACCTCATACAGAGAAAAGGTACTATGCTTAGCTACCGTGAAAACTCATTGGTTTGCTCAACAAAAATAGTTGATCAAGGCCATTTTATGTAATAGAGCATTGAGAAAAATCTACCTTACACTTTGGTAATTTACATAATTTCATGAAATGTCCTTTGTTTTTAGTCATTTAGGCCTTACAAATTTGTTTAAATCAATCATAACTCTAAAGCTTAGGCTTGGCATGAATATTGATGGTTTTTGGTGAAAGAAACATATTTGAGTAGATTTTTCAAAAGTTAAAAATGGCCTACAATATCGATATAATGAAGCATGTATCGATACCAAGAGCTAAAAAAAAAGGTTTCTAGTCATAGGACTTAGACATTTGTATTGATACTCTATGGGCTTGTATCGATTCTTTTGCTTGAGTATCAATACATTTGGCCAAAAATCATAATTTTAAGGTTTTTATCGATACGACAAGCTACGTATTCATACCACTCATTAGGTCTTAACACCAAACCTTTTTGTATCGATACGACATGTGAAAATTTAAATTTTTAGAGGTGTAAGAGTTTGGTATCAATACTTATGCACCACTATGACTTGCACATACTTGTGGCTCCCTGAACTACCTCATTTTGGTCGAAAATGATGGGAAATTGACTTATGCTCATTCGTATAGCTTCAAGGATACAAAGATGAAGACCCTTGGTGTCTACGGCTAGCCCTCTTTGGCTATTATTAAGTATAAGGCTAAGACAAATAGAGACCATTTTGTTTAGGGCAGGATGATGTTCCTCAATTGCTTACAAAAATGAATTTTAACTAATGTTTTGTTGTGATAACATAACATATTTGTAGCAATTTCCATGAAAGTTTGGATCAAATTTTGTAAGTTTTAATCTTTATACTAGGTTTTTTTTTTAAGGTTTGACCTTTCTAGCTAGACGTAACTAATATGGACTTTGACTAGATAGGTGCCTTACCCTTTAAGGACAAACTCAGTTGATGTCTTGCTCTTCAAGGATAGACTCAACTGGTGCCATGCTCTTTGCGGATAGACTTGGTTAGTGCCCTAGCTTTTTGAGGATAGTCTTGGTTGGTGTCCTACTCTTTGAGGACAAACTCAGTTAATGCCATGCTTTTTGATGACAGAATCAGTTAGTGCACTGCTCGGTTGGCACCTTGCTCATTGAAGACAAATTCGGTTAGTGCCTTATGCTTTGAGAATAGACTTGATTTGTGTCTTACTTTTTGAAGAAAGATCAATTGGTGCCTTACTATTTAAAAATAGACTCAGTTAGGGTCTAACTCTTTGAGAATAGACTCAATTAGCATCCAGCTTTTGGTGGACAAATATGACTAATGCTTCGCTTTTTATAGACTAAATAGGAAAAAGATGTCCAACTCTTTGTGAAAAAAGGCACCCAACTCTTCGTGGACTAAATGATATGAATTTAAGTACTTTTTTTAAGTAGTTTATTGATTTGTGAACTTATAAGGTTAAGAATTCTTATTTGAAAGCTTTTAGGGTTTTTCAAAATAAAAATTGTACTTAAAATTTTTTAGCTGCATAACTTTTACTGTGGGAGTTTATACCAATTGTAGAATGAGCCATGAAGATGCAAATGCATGATGTAGAGGTAATGATTTTAAAATCCTAATTCAGTGATCGATTTAAGTTATTTTGGTAGTTTTTTTCTTATTTAGTTTAATAAGGTGATCTTTTTCTCAGGATTCACCAAGCTTGCTTTAGATTTCTCGAGGTTTTAGAGGTTAAGGTTGCTTTTAGAAGCTACAAATAGCTTATGATTGTAAAAAGGATGGTTAAGCTTGAGCAACTTATGTATGGGGACTTCTTATTGTTTTAAGCTTGCTAGAAACTATGGATGATTTCTCTTATCAATTTTGAATTGGGAGATGTTTTTGGTGATCTAGATAGTCTAACTTAAACTCTGATTGTTTGGGTGGTAACTAGAAAAGATTTTTGCCTTTTACTTTTGGGCTATGGGTTTACTGGGGAAAAGGTTTTGACCACATTGCCAGAATGTGAAGGTTTAAGGGTAAGATTAACTGTGGTTCCAAGGTTTATTCTTGAACTTTAGACATGAAACAACATTCTTATGAAGTTCCAGCTTTTAAAGTAATACTAGCAAAACCTATTATTAGTTATATTTATTTATCAACTATTATCAATTAAATGATAAACATGATGCAACATGGGATGCCAAAGTTACAAAAAACCTTTTAAAAAATTCAACTGATTGCCTTCAAAAGAAATAAGGGGCATAAGTTACAACAAATTTTGAGATCCCAAAAGATTTGAAATTACAAAAGAGTTACGGTGGTCTTTCTAGTTGCTTAGCTCCTGATGCCAATGACATGAATCTTTCATTTAGTGCTTTTGGATACCTTTCTCAAATAGTTAATCCTTTTGATATTGGCTGACTCATGAGAAGGTTTTCAGATTACCCTCTAGTGGGATGGTTACCCCATGATTGGGTAGGCATCGCTGCTTAGCCATGGGTAAGAATGAGATTCATAGAGTAGGTCCGCATGGAATAGGTAGGTCAGGTTGTAATTCGCTATTTTAGTTAAGGAATGGTGGCTCTAGTTTGGATAAAATCTTAGGGAGATTTTGGTTGTTTATGCCTACTTTTTGGGTTTCTAGACTAAGAGAGTTTATTTTCCTAGATTTTCTCTTTTTTTTTTGAAGAAAAAAAAGGATAAGATGCCCTTTGGAGTCTTCATCCTAGAATTGTTTCAGGTATAGTATTTCTTGACAAAATCAGTATTGACAGGATTAGGCAAATCACTACTATCCATCTCAGTTAGAATCAAGGCTCCTCTATAGAACACATAGTTAACAATGGATGGCATTTCCCAATTGGGTGCCCATTTTCCTCGAGTATCTTTATGAATTAGGAGGATTTGTTTGAATACTAGGTCACCTTCTCAAAACTGACGAGGATGGACCTTTTTGTTATGGACTTTCATCATGCATTTTTTTATATATTTGGCGAAAACAAAGGGCTTTCATTTTTTCTCTTCAATGAGATTGAGCTGTTCATATTATTTTTGACTCATTCAACTTCTTCAAGTTGTGATTCCATTAGGACCTTAAATGATGGGATTTTAACCTCGATATGTAGAACAACCTCCATATCATAAACCAAGGAAAACAGGGTGGAACATATAGATGTTTAAGCTATTATATGGTAGATGTGTAGTGCAAAAGTTAACTTTTCATGCCAATCTTTATATGTTTCAGCCTTTTTTTCATTATTCTCTTAATATTCTTGTTGGGTAGTTCAATAACGTCTTCATTTTCAGATGATACAACATCGAGTTATCATTTTTAATTTTAAATTAGGAATAGACTACTGACATCATCTTTTTTTTTCAATTTACGTGCATTATCTGTGATGATTTGCTCAAGAAGCCTATATCTTCAGATAACCTATTTCATAAATTTGCACATAACAAACTTGGTAACGTTGACATAAGAAGCAGCCTCTAACGACTTGGTGAAATAATCAATAGCAACCAAAATGAAGCAATGTTCGTTAAAAGCCTTAGGGTGATCAGTCTAATCATATCCATGCTCCATATAGAAAAAGGACACAGAGTTATCATAACATACAGAGATAATGGTGGGACATGGATACTGTTGGTGTAGATTTGTTATTTGTGGCATTTTTGAGCATGGTCAATGCAATTCAACCAATAATAGCCCGATCGCATAACTTGTTTTGTCATTCAGTGTCCATTAGTGTGTGCATTGCAAATTTCTTCATGGAATTTTTCAATAATTCTTTTATCTTTAGAGGTATCCATGCATTGGTAACACCTGATCCCAACCTTTCTTGTATAAAATTCCACCATCTAAAAAAAAGCTCGTAGCCATTCTTTCGATGGTTCTCTTACCAGTTTCAGTGGCACACTTAGGGTATTATTGGTCTCTGATGTATTGAAGGATGTCATGATACCATGGCAACTTTCTCTTCTTTGACATTTTGATAATTTGCTGGAGTTGTATAAATGCTCATCTAAATGGGGACAACATCTAATTCTCGATTCATTTTGAACATGGATGACAAGGTAGCCAAGGCATTGGCTATCAAATTCTGAGTTTTCTTTCTAAGGTAAATGCTGGAAGCTGATATCATCAATTTTTTTTGAGTTCTAAGACCAACTTCCTATAATGAATCACATGTTTGCCGTTCCCCTTTTAATTGGTAGGTGACTAGAGCCGAAGCCCTAAATACTCATAGAATCTTGATGCCATTTTTAATAGCGACTTGGGGTCCTATGATGTAAACTTCATATTCAGTTATATTGTTGGTACAATTGAAGTTTAATCTTATGGTGAAATGGTAGTAATTTCCATATGATGAGATAATAATTAACCCGATTCCATGCCTTAATGTATTTGAAGCTCCATCAAATTACATTTTTCTAAGATAAACTACAATCAACAACATTTTCTGCCTTAGATATGCATATAAGATCTTCATTAAGAAATTTTAAGTCCAAAGGTTGACAACCATCCTTTGCTCGGCTTGCTAAGAAGTCTGCTATTACATTACCATTGATGGCCTTCTGGTTCATGTACACAATGTCATATATGGAGAGCAAGACTTGCCACTTGGCCAATCTTCCTTTCAAGGCAATGGTCTCACATAAATACTTGATGGGATTGAGTTTGGTAGTATTGTATAGCATGGATATGCCTTAACCTCCGAAAGGTTAAAACTAGACCATAGCATAATTTTTCTATTGCTAAATAGTTATTTTCACACGTTTTGAACTTCTTGCTTAAGCAATAGATAGCCAATTCCTTCTTGCCTAAGTTGTCATGTTGACCTAATACACAGCCCATTGACCAATTAAAAACTAGTAGATACAAGATTAAAGGTCAACCATGCATTGATGGCATAAGTATTGGCAGGTATGAAAAGTAGTGTTTGACTTCATCAAATGCTTTCTAGCATTCTTCATTCCATTCTCCAAAATTTTATTTTTTAAAGTATCTGAAAGATTAGGTCGCATTTGTCTATTAGTTGAGATATAAACCAAGTTATGCAGTTCAACCTTCCCAAAAAACCTTTCACCTTTTCTTAGGTTCAAGGCAGTTGTAGGCTCTGAATCTTCTTGACTTTGTTAGGATCAACTTCTATTCCTTTTTTACTCATAGTGAAGCCTAATATTTTGCCAGATGTGACACTAAAGGTGCATTTGGCGAGATTCAAATTGAGCTTGTATTTGCGAAGCCATTTGGGAGTTTTTATAAGTTGGTAATGTGTTCAACTTCTTTGTGCGATTCAGCAATCATATTGTCCACATAGACCTTTATTTCTATATTGTTAACCTTGATTTTGGTTTTGATATAACAAACAACTTAAGTTAAATTAATACTCAACTTGGCATTTATATTTAAATTAAAATGCATCTTTAAAAATACTAAGTTTGTAATTTGTCAAAAATTATATATTTATACTTAGAACAATTCTTGAGATGTGTTTGAGTCAATAAAAATCATTTCACAAATAGTTTTGAAGGTTAGTATCGATACAAAGAACAAGTGTATCGATACTATGAATAAAACCCCTCATATATATTAATACAGGCTACTTAGTATCAATACTCACTCCATGAGTATTGATGCAAGGCTTGGAAGTAGCCAAGGTTTATAGAAAACCCTAAAATGTATCGATATAAGTGTGTATGTATCGATACAGGCTGCTTAGTATCGATACTCACTCCATGAGTATTGATACAAGGTTTGGCAATAGCCTAGGTTTGACTGAAACCCTCATATGTATCAATACAAATGTATCTATATTGATACAACTTCCTTAATATCGATACTCAGATCCTAGTATCAATACAACAAGTTGTAACAGTCACTTTTTTGAATTGTGTATCGATGGGATTGAATGGAAATAAGCATTTATGAAGGCTATAATGGCTCTCCACCCACCACATTAAACACCTAACATCTATAAATCAATTTCCAACTATAAATGGAGGTTCCAAACAGCTGAATAGGGAAAAATGTAGATTTTATTGAATCATTTAACAACAAAAGGTTTAAATCATCAAATTCATTATTTTCGACTTGTATCAATTCATACTCTTCAAGTCTATTTGTATCTTATTCATCTTGTATTTAAATTCTAGCAAACACCTTCATACTAGAGGTTCAATTTGTTTGCAAAACACTTTTTTCATTTCATAAAAGGCGTTATGTGAAAGTGAGTGAAAATATTTGAGAGTTTGGGGTATAATTCTTAAAGTAATTGAAAGGTTCTATCAAAGCCTTAAAAGATAGTCGTGTAAGGTTCTATCTTAGCCTTTAAGGTAACAATTTCCTTAGTAAATTGTGGGAATCACCTTGGTAAGAAAGTACCAAGAAGATAGGATATAGGTGCCAAGTTAGAAGACCAAACCTCCATACATCCATTATTGGTTTTTCTCTTCCTTATCTTATCGTTAATTTTTAATTTACTTTAAATTTACAAAGTTTTTAAAGAACCAATTCAACCCCCCTCTCAGTCTAATCTCTCCTTTAAAGCTAACAATTGGTATTAAGAGCTTTGGTCTCCATTATAGGTCTCACAACCTTGAGAAAAGATCCTTGATAGCTCAAAAATAGAGAATGCAAACATTGTAATCAAAGCCTCAAGAAGCCCACAAGAGTTGAAAAGCCAAGATGAAGTTTATCTTTTGGCATTTGAGACAAATGCCAATGCTGTAGGACTTGAAGGGCATTCCAGCATGAGACCTCCACTCTTCAATAGTGATAATTACTCATATTAAAAGAGAAAGATGAGGCTCTTTATCTAAGTAAATGACTATGAAGTATGGAAAATCATCGTCAATGGACCACTCATTCCAAAGAAGAGAGTTGAAGATTGCATTGTGCCAAAGGAGGAAGAAGAATGGGAAGAACAAGACACCAAAATGGCACAATTAAATGCCAAGGCCATGCACACATTATTTTGTGCTCTTGGTCCAAGTGAGTACAATAGAGTCTCATTATGTGACAATGCAAAGCAAGTGTGGGTAAGTTAGTAACCACAAATGAAGGAACAAATCAAGTCAAAGAATCCAAAATAAGCATGCTCACACTTGACTATGAATTGTTCAAGATAAAGACAGATGAAACCATTAAAGAAATGTCAGATAGGTTTACGGACATCATCAACAGGTTAAAGGCACTCAGAAAGACCTATCAAAATAAAAAGATGGTAAAGAAGCTACTCAATAGTCTTCCCAAGTCTTAGGAAGCAAAAATGATAGCAATTGAAGAATCCAAAGATCCTAAAACACTCTCTTTGGATGAACTCATAGGTTCTCTTCTAACCTATGTAATGAAGATCAAGCATGGACAAGCACCATAAAAGAAAGCAAGTGTTGCCTTTAAATCAACCGCACCTAGTGATAATGATGAAGAGGTTGAGGAAGTTAAAGAAATAGCCATGTTTGTGAAAAGATTCAACAAATTAATAAGAATGAACAAAGCAAGAAGACCTCCGAGAAAAGAAATGATGAAGGGAGACTCAAGCAAGAAAGAGAAAGAACAAATTATTTGCTATGAGTACAAGAAACCGGGACATATCAAATTTGTATGTCCAATATGGAAAAAATCAAACTCGAAGAAGCAAAAGAAGAAGGCTATGGTAGCCACATGGAGTGATAGTGACATTTTTGAAAATGATGATAAGGAGGTGGCCAACCTATTTCTCATGGCTCATGATAAGCCCAAGGTATCCTCTAATGCTAATACTTAATCATTTGATGAATTACAAGGTGCATTTGATGAATTAGAATTAGAATTCGAAGTTATGAATTTGAAATACAAGAAAATGAATTCTAAACTTAAGGAACAAAATGAAACACTAAGCAAGACAAATAATGATCTTAAGAAAAGAGTAGATGAGTTATAGGTCAATATTGATGATCTAACCAAGAAGAACACAAATTTGCATAACTCATTTACAAGATTTTATATGGCACAACAAAAATTAAATAACACGCTAGAAAAATAAAAGGCATTCTTCGATAAAGATGGTTTAGGCTATAATAGAATCAAAAAAGAAACTCACTTCAAGAACTTCTTTATAACATAAAACAAATCATTTGATGCATCTAGCATATATGTACAAATTGCCATAAACTTGGTCACACATTCAATACATGCTCCTTAAAAACTATCACTTATAAAGGCAAACTTATTAGGAGAATATGGGTCCCTAAAGGTGTTGGCATATCTTAAGATGAAGCTACAAAATTAAAATTGATTCCAAAAGGCACAAAAATTTAAGCACTAATACTCAAGGACCCAAGAAAATTTGGTACCTAAAAAGAAAATATGATTTTATGGTTATAGGAGGAAGAGCATTGCTTCAAGGCAAATTCAACAAAAGAAAATTCTTGGTACCTTGATAGTGGATGCTCAAAACACATAACTGATGACAAAATCAATTTGTGGAGCTAAAGCCTCAAGATGAAGGAAGTGTTACTTTTGGTGATAACTCAAAAGGACAAATTAAAGGCATTGGAACTATAGGTAAAAGCTCTTCATCAACATTGAAAATGTTCTATTTGTCAAAGGTCTTAAACATAATGTCCTTAGTATTAGTCAATTTTGTGATAAAGGCATGAAAGTTATTTTTGAATCAATTAATTGTCAAGTTATGGATGTTAAGACAAATACAATTGTTTTTGTGGGACATAGAGAAGGAAATGTTTATATTGTGCATCTAGATGATTTAGCTTCTCAAAATGTTTATTTCATTGCTAATAATGATGACTTGCATTGGTTGTTGCATAAAAAATTAGGACATGCTAGTATGAATATAATCTCCAAACTATCTAGAAAAGACCTTGTTGTTGGATTGCCAAAAATAAAATTTGATAATGATAGAATATATGATGCATGTGTCCAAGGCAAACATAGAAGAGCTTCATTCAAACCAATTAATATTGTCTC
>JAQSVH010016988.1:0-11439 GCA_029448705.1 Adansonia digitata | reverse complement strand
ACCTGAAATGCTTCTGAAGATTAAAGAAAAAGTGAAAAAGCAATTTGAAGCAAGATTTCTCGATGTAGCCAAATATCCTGAATGGGTAGCTAATATAGTCCTAATTCCTAAGAAGGACGGTAAAGTGCGAATATGTGTAGACTACAAGGATTTAAACCGAGCTAGTCCCAAGGATAATTTTCCCTTCCCTTACATCGATAGACAACACTGCCAAAAACACAGTTTTCTTTCATGGATGGTTTTTCAGGTTGTAACCAAATCAAAATGGCCAATGAAGACATGGAAAAGACCACTTTCATAACCATATGGGATACTTTTTGCTACAAAGTGATGCCTTTTAAGCTCAAATATGCTAGGGCAACCTACCAAAGGGCGATGGTAATATTGTTCCATGATCTTGTGCATAAGGAAATTGAGGTCTATATGGATGATATGATCACCAAGTCACCAAAAGAGAGTGAACATGTGGCCCATTTGCTAAAACTCTTCAAAAGTTTTCGCAAATACCAACTCAAGCTAAATCCTGCCAAATGCATCGATGCCACATCCGATAAACTATTGGGTTTCATTGTGAGTGAGAAAGGAATAGAGGTTGATCTTACAAGGTTAAGGCCATTCAGAATCTGTCACCACCTCAAACTCAAAAGGAAGTGAGAAACTTATTGGGAAGGTTAAACTACGTAATCTGATTCATATCTTGGTTGACAGACAAATGTGATCCAATCTTTTAGCTACTCCAAAAACAAAATCCTAGAGAATGGAATGAAAAATGTCAAAAAGCTTTCGATAAGGTCAAACATTATCTTGTAAACACTTTAGTACTTGTACCACCAGTGCCTAGTCGATCATTAATCTTGTATCTATCAGTTTTTGACAAATCGATAGGCTGGGTATTAGGGCAGCATGATGAATCAGGAAAGAAAAATAGGTTACCTATTACCTAAGCAAGAAGTTTACAGAATATGAAAATAATTATCCACTAGAGAAGCTATATTGTGCTTTAGCCTGGACAGCTGGAGGTTAAGGCAATACATGTGTACCATACCACATGGCTAGTCACTAAGCTTAATCCCATTAAGTACTTGTACAAAGCTCCCACCTTGTCCAGGAGGTTAGCCAGATGGCAAGTTATGTTTTCTAAGCACGATATTATGCATGTAAACTAGAAACCCATTAAAGGTAGTGCGATAGCAGACTTTTTGGCAAGTTGAGCCATAGATGACTAGCAACCTTTAGGCTTTAAATTCCTTAATGAAGACTTGATGTGCATATTTGAGGTAGAGAACACTATCAATGTGGGTCGTTATGGAAAATGTATTTCGATAGAGCTTCAAACACACTAGGGTACGAAATTAGGGTAATTTTCATCTCGTTTGAGGAAACTATTACCCTTTCATAGCCAAATTGAACTTTGACTACACCAACAACATAGCTAAATATGAGGCCTGCATCATGGGACTCCAAGCAATCGTTAAAAAGGGCATTCAAACACTACAAGTTTTTAGAGATTCAACCCTTGTCATTTACCAATTAAAGGGAGAATGGCAAACATGTAATGCTAAACTGATCAATTATAGGAATCTAATATCAAAACTTAAGAAAGAGTTTGATGATATCAACTTTCAACATGTATAAGGGAACCAAATTGCTAATGCCTTGGCTAATTTATCATCCATGTTTAATGTTAATCAAGAATCGGATGTTGCTCCTATTCAAATAAGTATCTATATAGCCCCGGCACATTGTTAAAATGTTTAAGAAGAGAAAAATGATATGCCATGGTATCATGACATCCTTTAGTACATCAAGGATCAATAATACCTAACAGACCCTATCGAAATTGATAAGAGAACCATTTAATGATTAGCCACGAGTTTCATTTTGGATGGTGGGATTCTGTACAAGAAAGGCTAGGATCAAGTGCTATTCTGATGCGAGGATGCCTCTGAAGCCAAAAGAATACTTGAAGAAGTTTATAAAAGGACTTATGGTATACATGCTAATGGACATAGAATAGTAAGACAAGTCATGCGATCGGGCTACTATTGGCTAACTCTTAAAAAGGATTGCATTAACTATGCTTGAAAGTGTCACAAATGCTCTACACTGACAAAATCCATGTCCCACCATCACCCCTGCATGTTATGATAGCTCTGTGGCTTTTTTCTATATGGGACATGGACATGATTGGACTACTTACCCCTAAAGCTTTTAATGGGCATCACTTCATTTTGGTCGCAATCAATTATTTCACCAAGTGGGTAGAGGCAGTTTCTTATGCTAATGTCACCAGATCTGTTGTGTGTAAATTTATGAAATAGGACATTATCTATAGATATGGTCTTATCAAACAAATCATTACTGATAATGCATGCAACCTAAAAAATAAAATAATGCAAGCGGTTTGCTTTTAATTCAAGATTCAACATTGAAACTCTGTCCCATACCACCCAAAAATGATTAGGCAGTTGAAGCAGCCAATAAGAATATTGAGAAAATAGTTGAAAAGATGGCTGAGAGATTGGCATGAGAAGTTACCTTCTGCCTTACACACCTATTGCATAGCAGTACGAACCTCTATAGGTGCCAAACTATTTTCTTTGGTCTACGGCATGGAGGCTATCTTGCTAATTAAAGTTGAAATCCCTTCACTTAGTGTCCTGATGGAATCTCAACTTGAATAAGCTAAATGGGTTAAAACTATATGAGCAACTCAATCTCATTGAAGAGAAAAGAATTAAGGCCATTCGTCATGGGTAGTTGTATCAAAAGTGGATGATGAGGGCCCATAACAAAAAGGTTTATCCTCGCCAATTCTAAGAAGGTGATTTGGTACTTAAATAAATTCTCCTAATCCATAAAGATGCTTGCAAAAAATAGATCCTAAACTGGGAAGGGCCAAACGTGGTGAAATGTGTATTCTCTGGAGAAACCCTAGTTTTAACCGAGATGGATGGTAGTGACCTATCCAAACCTGTGAACTCTGAGTCTATTAAGAAATACTATACTTAAAGGGATTTTAGGACGAAAACCTAAAAAGGTATCCTATTTCTCTTTCTCTTTACACTCTTCAGAAAAACAAACACAAAAAACAAAAACAAAAAAACAAAAATGAGAAGAAAAAAGAGAAGACCAACTTAAGTTAAAAACCTAAAAGGGTGGCTTAAGCAACTAGACCCTATTCTACATATTCACCAGTCTGATCAAACCAAGTCATAACCTAGCCCATCTATTTTATGCTAACCAAACCCCACCAAACCTCATCCACACCTGCACTCAAAAATGGAAACTACCTAACTTTAAGGCTTCTATCCCACTATGGAGCAATCTAAGGGATCTTTGTATGAGTTGCTAGCACCAAAAGGATCAATTGCTTGAAAGAAATCTCCAAAAGCACTTAGTAGAGAATTCATATCATCAGCATCAAAGCTAATTGACCAAGAAGACTTCTCTTATCTCTTTTGTATTTCAAAACCTTCTACAATCTTATAAGTTTGTCACAACTTGTACCTTCTTTTTGTGAATAAAAATATTACTTTATTTCTCAAAAAAAAAATTCGTATCATTGCATTTCATGTCGTATCATGTTTATCATTTAATTGATAATGCTTGATAAACAAACAAAACTGATTACAAGATTTCCTAGCATTACTTTAAAAGATAGAACTTTGAAGGAACTTTATTTTATGTTTAAAGACTATGAATGAACTCTTAAGGCCACAACCAGTCTTACTCTAGGTCCCCATATCTTAAAAATTTGCTCAAAACCTTCTCTTAGTAAAGTGTCATGGACATCCTATACCTTTAAAAAAGGAACAACCTTAATATTGAAACCCTTTAGAAATCTAGAGCATGATTGATAAACCCTGGGCAAAAGGCCACCTTATCAAAGTTGAAGAAGGTTAAAACCAACCACCGAATTAGGCTTTTAAAGTTATTACCCTTGTATCATTTAGACAAGCATTATGTAGCATTTAACATTCTGCAGCATTTAACATTCTGTAGGTACCAGCTCCTGTATACAAAAGTTAAATTTGGAAGGAACCTAAGGTACCATTTTCTTGGTTTTGAAAAACCTCAAAAGGCCTCAAGTAAGTACCTTTAACCTTATGTGCTTATTGAAAATCACTTAAGAAGGGTATCTAAACTTTTTTCCTTTTAGTCCTTAAAGAGCAGGATGCTTCTACCATAAAGGCTACATAAGTTGGTTGTAATTACCAACCTCAGTCCTTAAAGAGTAGGATGCTTACCAAAGCCCACATAAGTTGATGGCACCTACCAACCTCAGTCCTCAAAGGTAAGACATTAAGAAAGCCTACGTAAGCTGGTGGCAACTAATTGCCTTAGTCCTCAAAGAGTGAGATGTATACCAAAGCCCACACGTGTTAGTGGCAACTATCTGCCTCAATTCTCAAAAAGCAAGGTGCTTACCAAAGCCCACACAAGTTGGTGGCACCCACCTACCTCAATCCTCAAAGGGTAGGATGTTTAACTAAGCCCACACAAGCTAGTGGCAACTAGTTACCTCAAGTCCTCAAAGAGCAGGATGTTTTCCTACCTCAAAGCCCACACAAGTTAGTGGCAACTACTTACCTCAGTCCTCAAGAAGCAAGATGTTTCCCTACATAAAGCCCACACAAGGTAGTGGCTCCACATTGCCTACCTTAGTCCTTAAAGAGCAGGACGCTTACTTACCTTAAAGCTTACACAAGCTAATAGCACTTATTTAGGGCATATAAATCCATTATCCTATCTGAACAAAGTGGTGTTTATTTGTCTTTGCCATGTTCCTAATACTTAGCAATAGCTAAAGAGAGGCAATTGTAGACACCTCATTTTGTCCAAGTCAAATTTTGGCATCTAGGAGTTAGGTAAAAGATGATAAAATCAAAAAAGAGAAATAAAAATTAACCAAGCAAAAATTTTTTTAGGAAAGTTTGAAATGCCAATGGATCGTATTAAAGAAAAATATAAAAATAAGGCATCAAAGGACACTTCATGGTGTTACTAGGGCCATTCAAATGAATACATGGATCAATTTCCCATTGTTTGTGACCAAGTTAAGGTAACTTGTGAAGCCACGGGTATGTGCAAGTTATATTGGTGCATGAATATTGATACAATGTTTTACATCATCAAAAATTTGAATTTTCATACATAGTATCAGTATAATAGGGTTTAGTATCGATAGTCAAGATATGGTATCGATACCTAGCATGTTTGTATTGATACAAACCTTGCCAATAGCCAAAGTTGTGATTTTTTGCAAAACGTATCAATACACAAGCATAAGTATCGATACAAGCCTCTAAGTCTTGAGACTGGAAACATTTTTTGCTCTTAGTATTAATATACAGCTCACTGTATGGATACTCAGAAGTAAAAAGTACCTTGGGTATCGATACAATATGTTTTATATCAATACACCGAGGCATTTTTGTCCAACTTGAGCCACTTTTTAGCCTTAAAAAACTTGATTTAAACATGTTTTTACACTAAGGAACTATCATAAATCATTACAAACCTCAACTATAGGCTCATTAACAGATTCAAACAAATTTTTGGAGCCCAAACAATCAATGACAAAGGTCACTTTCATAAGATATGTTGGTGTAAGAGGATATAGCATACATATCTCCAGTTGTAGGCTTTCATAGCCTTTTTGCCTTCTTGCTCAGCATGGCAAAACTGATAAAAAGAGAGTCAACTGAGCATGGTAGCTGAAGATTTCCTTGGTGCATAAGGGAAACATAAAAAATGCCCTTATATTATCTTCTAAAAGCAGTGGCTGAGCATTGAATAGAGGACTCTCCTAGCTATCTAAAAAAAACTCAGTTATCAAAAAAGCTCTCCAGTAATCTCAAAAAACTTATCATCCATCCCTATAAATCCTCTAGTAACTTCAGCTCCAAAAACTCACCAAAAACATTATTCCATTGCCTTTCACCCTCAACTGACTTTCATTCCCAAAGCTCCCTAAAACTACTACTAGAACACCTTTAAAAACTCAACCTTTCATATATTTTCATCCTCAAAACACCCCCCAGCAACCATATTACCAAAAAGCTTCCTCCTTTCACCTTTTTCTTGCTAAATATAGCAAAAAGAGTGAAGGAAGTGAGCTTAAAGTCACTACTTTTGAAAAGAATAAAGGTTTAAGCCTTTGGTGGTATATTTTTTTACCTTGTTCCATACATTTTCTCTTTTGACCATCCATTTCATTTTAATAAGCCCTTCGTGCTGCCATAACCCTCCTAAGGCTCTCATACATCATTATTGCCCTGGTTTTGGTAGTCCTAGGATTTTAATGACCCTCTTGACACCTTGATGTTGTGGGATATATAAACTCACCATACTTTATTTTTATAATTATAGAGCCTCTGTTCATGCATCTTTTGCCATGTTCCTTCCATATTCATATATCTATTGCATATTTAAATGGTCACCTTAACATATATTAGGTTTGTTCAAATATTTTCTTATGTTTTAAGGAGTCTCATGAAAGAAAAATGATGTCTTGACAACTCCAGCGTCCATTCCTCTATTCAAATATGTCCATATTATCTCCATGCACTTTATTTGTCATCATCTTGTGTTTGTGTCACCTATTTTCATGTCAAAATGTCACCTTTGTATGTTTACATGTTTAACCTATGTTTATCTTTGTATGTGTTGCATTTTGTTCATAATATCTCCATCAAAATGCTTGCTTGTTTCTTAAAACCTAATTTTTAGAAACATCCCTAAGCTAGGTTCATATTACCTCAATAGATGAAGAGTAGCATGGACTTAATGCTTTCATCAAATTGTCTCCCAATCTTAGGGATAAATCAATATTTAAGCTTTGGATTCATGGTGAGATAAGTTTATTTTTCAAAAACAGAAATCCTTTTAGTATCAAACCTTGATCTTAAGTCTCATGTTCCCGTTAGTAACATGGTCAACTGGTTATTCCATCATCCCAAATTACTCCAAATTCAAGCTTTTGAATTATCCCATGATTGGGATTTGGATTAGGCATAATAATAGGAAGAAAAGTGAATAGACCTTCAGGTGGATCGCCTATCCAACTGGTCTCAAATGGCCACTACAAAGTGGCCATAAACTTAGAGTCGCCATTCATCATTTTAGGCTAGGTAGAATCAAAAGCCAATTGAAAACAATAATCCCAGTTACGAACTCAAAACATCAATTTCAAGGTCTACAAAGCTCAAAGATTCATTGGTTGGGTTTGGTAGTTAGTTACGCACAGGAAAGATTAACATCCCCATGACACTTAAAACAGTAACTACTAATTATGTCTCACTTTGGTCTCGATTAAATTGGTTCTATTTATTCTTTATTTAAATATAATCCTCTTAAATGCATGAAATTTTTGTGAAAATACAAATTTAGGTTTTTTAAAGAAAATTAGATCACCTATGCACCTCAGAGATGTGAGGAACATAGGGCTTTTTGTGAAAGCAATGCCCAATTAGATTTTAAAAATTGAATGTTTCATATTAGGCACTAGAGAGATACTAACATTGAACATTGCCTTGTAAATTTTATTCAAAAAGTAAATTTTAAACATGAATGCACAATTATCATTACAAAAAGAAACATGTCAGTAAGATAGAAAAGGAGAAATATAATAATATCATAAACAAGTAATCACAAACAGAAGAACGTGGAAAGGAGGGACAATCGAAATGTATCTCATAATTGCCTTTGATTATTAAAGAATAACAAGGGTGACAATTTTAGAGACATGTCTAGATTCGATGGTAATTTGAGGGTCAAAGATGATTTTAATCAAATCAACCTCAGGCACCCAAAAAAATATTTTGGATTTTTTTGAGGTAAAGCGAGGTTGGAGTATCCCCTCAAAAAGGTAGGGTTAGAGTATCCCCAAATATAAAGTTAAGAAAATATTTAGGAATAGAGAAAAATCTAAATCTTTAATTAAAAAAGAGGTTGAAGTACCCCCTTGGAGTAATAGGGTCTGAGTATCTCCAAAGATAAAGTTAGGAAAATTTTAGCAATAAAGAGAAAATTTACATTTTTTAATTAAAAAAGGGGTTGGAGTGTCCCTTCAGAGCAATGGAGTTACAGTATCTCCACCAGCAAAAATTTTAATGTGAAATCTTTTTTTCTGTTTGTATTTTTAGCCTTGATTCGATTCAAAAGGGGCTGGAGTTGTTGGGGAACCAACCAGATGCATTTTGAGACATTCAAATATCTCGACAAAAGAAGATTCAAAAATTAAGTTGAAAATAGGAGACAGCATCATGTCATCTCTATTCTCAAATTTTTCAAGTGTATCCTAAGTCTTCAAGGGTAAATGAGGTACCAGTAAAGAGATAACTTGATAAAGTTTGATATTAAAGAAAAATTAATTTTTGAAGTTTAGTCTGTCTTGACACTGGCAGTATGTACAAAGAAAATGGCATGATGGATTTTGGAAAATCATTCCATGCTTGTCCAAAATTGTTAGATCATGAACAATACCTTTCCAAAAAGGGAATTTTGTGAACATTTTACGAAAAATAATTAAAAATTTCATAGAAATCATTTGATAGGACAAAATGGCCCAAACAAAATATTGCACGCTAGTTCTAAAGGTTCCAGATAGTAAAGGTTCAAAAATCATAACTCCCTAATCTAGGATGATCCAATAGGAAATAAGGCACCGTGCACTGTTAGAAAGGTAATTTGATGCCCTTTAAGGGAAAATATTAGAAAAATTGAAGAAAACTTTTATGGTTCAAAAATGATTTTTCAAATCAAAATTATAGTGTTACTAGAACAAAATAAGGGATCATTTGACAAATTGGGTTTCTTGAGGGTTAAATTCAATTTATGGACATCTGAACATCCATAATACAAGGGAAAGAATAAAATGGGCATCACGAGTTCATTCCACAATCTCGGAGTAGTTTGGGATGATAAAGCAACCTGTTAACCATGCCATAAAGGTGTTAAACTCAAGATCAAGGCTTAGTATTTTTAGACTAAAAGAAGGTTATGTTTGCTTGGAAAATAGCATCTTTAAACTTGTATTATCATGAATCCAGAGCTAAAATGTTTTTTTTTCCCCAAGATTGGATGACCAATTTTATGAAAGCATTATGTCCATCCTATTTTTCATCTATTAAAGTTAGCATGAACTTAACTTGGGGATTTTTCTAAAAAGCAGGTTTTAAGAAACAAACAAGCATTTTAATGGAGATATGATGAACAAAATGCAGCACATACAAAGATTAAATATGCAAACATACAAAGATGACATGTTAACATCAAAATGGGTGACAAAGATGCATGAAGATGACAAATAGGGTGCATGGAGATGATATGAACATGTTTAACCAAAGTAATGGATGCCAGAGTTCTCAAGACAACATTTTTATTTCATAAGACTCTTTAAAACACAAGAAAATGTATGAACATACATAAAACATGTTAAAGTGACCATTTAAATATAAGATGGATATGTGAATATGGAAGGGACATGGTACAAAAATGCATGAACAGAGGTTGTGTAATGATAAAAATGAAGTATGGTGAGTTTATATATCCAATGACATCAAGGTGTCAAGAGGGTCATCAAGATCCTAAGACTACCATAACCAAGGTAATAATTATGCATGAGAGTTTTAAGAGGGTCATGGTAGCATGAAGGATTCACTCGAATGAAATGGATGATCAAAATAGAAAATGTATGAAACAAGGTAGAAAATATACCAATAATAGCTTGAACTTTTCTTTTTTTTTAAAGTAATGACTTTAAGCTCAGTTCCTTCCCCTTTTTGCTATTATTTAGCAAGAAAAAGGCAAAAGGAAAAAGCTTTCTGATAATATGGTTGCTGGTGGGGTGATAAAAGTATGTGAAAGTTTAAATTTTTGAAGGTGTTCGGGTAATGGTTTTAGGGAGCTACGAGAATGAAGGTTGGTTGAGGGTGAAAGGTAATAGAATATTATTTTTGGGGAGTTTTTGGAACTAGAGTTGTTGGAGGATTTTTAGGAATGGATTAAGTCTTTTGAGATTGCTAGAAAGCTTTTTTTGAAGATTACTGAAGGTCTTTTCTTTAGGTAGCTAGAATTTTTTTATTTAATGCTCAGCCACTACTTTTAGAAGACAATGCAAGGGTATTTTTAATCTTTCCTCCTGCACTAGGGGACATCTCCAACTACCATGCTCAGTTGACTCTCTTTCTATTGATTTTACCAAGCCAAGCAAGGAAGCAGAAAGGCTGTAACAGCCTGTAACTAAAGATATGCCTGCCATACCCTCTTACAACCATATATCTTATGAAAGTGACATTTGTCATTGATTGTTTGGGCTCAAAAAATTTGTTTGAATCCGATTATAAGCCTATAGTTGAGGTTTGCAATGATTAATGATAGTTTTTTGGTGCAAAAACATGTTTAAATTGAGTTTTTGAAGGCTGAAAAGTGGCTCAAACTAGGCAAAAATGCCTTTATGTATCAATACAAAGGTTACATTTTACCCATGAGTATCAATACAATAAGATGTGTATCGATACTAAGAGCAAAAAATATTTCCAGTCTTGAAACTTAGAGCTCTATATTGATACTCATGCTTGTGTATCAATACATTTTGGCAAAAAGCACAACTTTAGCTACTGCCAAGGTTTGTATCAATACAAACATGCTAAATATTGATACCATATCTTAGGTATCAATACCAAACCCTCATGTATCAATTTTATATGTGAAAATTCAAGTTTTTGGCAGTATATAGCTTGTATTAATACTTGTGCACTAATATAACTTGCACGTACCTGTGGGTTCTTGAGTTACCTTAACTTGGTCACAAACAGCCAGAACTTGATCCATATACTTATCCAAATAACTCTAATGGCATCACAGAAAATAGCTTTTAATGCCTCATTTTACATTTTTCTTTAATGTGACCCATAGGCATTTAAGAGCTTTCCAAAAAAAAATTTTGCCTGCACTAAGTCGCCTAATAGTGCCTAATGTCATGGCACCCAACAGTTATCCCCTAGTTTTATTTTTATTTTTTGATTTTATCATCTTTCATTTAAGTCCTAAGATGCCAAAAGCTGGCCTAGATGAAATGAGGTGTCTACAGTAACCATCAATCATTTTGGGCTGGGCAGGATCAGATGCCTATTGAAAACAATATTTTTAGTTATGAAACTCAAAACACTGATTTCAAGGTTGACAAAAGTCCAAAGATACATTAGTTACGTTTGAGAGTTGGTTATGCATAGATAAGGATTAGCACCTCCATGACACCCAAAATCGGTACCTGCTAGCTATGTCTCACTTTAGTTTTGACTTAATCAGTTCCATTTGGTCATTACTTAGATATAATCCCCTTTTTTTGCATGAAGTTTTGGTGGAAAATGTAAATCCAAGTTTTGAAAGAAGATTTATATCACCTATGCACTATGAAGGTATGAAAAGCAT
>JAQSVH010016977.1:0-38080 GCA_029448705.1 Adansonia digitata | reverse complement strand
TTTTAAGTTAGTCGTGACCGGATGCCTATTGATAATAATACCAGAGATTCATTATTTTAGGTCCGGGAGTTGGTTACATGTGAGGAAGGATTAACACCCCCATAATGCCCAAAAATCAGTACCATCTAACTATTTCTTACTTGATTCTCGATTTTCTCAATTTTATTTTTATCATTATTTAAATGTAACTCCCTCTAATACGTGAAATTTTGTAAAGATACGAGTCTGAATTTTAATGAAAATTTTATCACCTATGCACCTTGAAGAGGTTAGAAACATAGGGTTTTTTTTTATGAAAATGAACTCTAGCTAGGTTTTTAAAATCAAATATTTTATATCTGGCACTTGAGAGTTATTGATATAAGATATCGTTTTATGATTTTGAAATAATTCTTTCAAAGCATGAATGCTCGAGGTCCCTAAAAGAGGAAACATATTAGTAAGATAGGAAAAAAAACAATAAATAAATCCCCATAAAAAAAAACACATAAAATATATAAAAAAGAGGGATGATCAAAATGTATCTCATAGTTATCTTTGATTATTGATGAATAACCAAGACGACAATGTTAAGACTTAGTCAAATTCAGTTGAAATTTGAGGAGAAAAAATGTTTCCATGAATTGAGGATGTCCCAAAAAAAAAGTTTGGATTTTGGAAGGAATGTAGGGAGTGGGGTTGGAGTATTCCCTTAGAAGAGTGGGGTTGGAGTATCCCCAAAGGTGAAAATTTAATGTCATTTTGATGTAAAAGCAAGGTTAGAGTATCCCTTCGGAGAAATGAGGTTAGAGTATCCCCAAAAATGGAAGTTTAATATTGGATTTGAGTTAAAAACAGGATTAAAATGTCCCTTTGAAGTAGTGGGGTTGGAGTATCCCTGAAAATGGAAGTTTGATATTAGATTTAAGTTAAAAAAGGGGTTAGAGTGTCCCCTCGAAGTAGTGTGGTTGGAGTATCCCTGAAAATTGAAGTTTGATATTAGATTTAAGTTAAAAAAGGGGTTAGAGTGTTCCCTCGAAGTAGTGTGGTTAGAGTATCCCGAAAATAAAAATCTTCGATGTTAAAAGGAATAGGTCATATTTTGAAAAAAAAAGAATCTTTAAAAATTGAGAGCCCAAGGTTTGGCTAAAATGTTCCTTTTTTCTTTAGCCTTGGTCTGTGTCTAAAAGGCTTAGGCCATAGGAATGAGCCGAGTAGATCATGAGGTGTTTGAACATCTCAATAAGAGCATTTCAAAAATTGGGTTAGAAACAAAGGATATTGTTGCATCGTTTCTGTTTTTAAGTTTATTTTAGGCTCATTCGAAGGTCCCCAAGGGTAAATGAGGTATCATTGGAAAGGTAACTCAGTGAGGATCAATATAAAATTCTTCCAAAAATCCTAGAAAATTGCCTCCTAGGTAGAAATATTTTTCACATTAGGGATTGGTTTGATACTGGCAGCATATGTAGGGGAAGTGGGGCAATTGACTTTAAAAATTATTTCAGACTCATATGGAATCATTAAATCGCAAAAGATACCTTTATGAAAAAGGAATTTCATGAACTTTTTATGAAAAATATCTAAAAAATCCAAGAAAAATCATTTGGTGGGCCAATCAGCCCAAAAAAATGTGAATTGCTAATTCTAGGAGTTCCAGATAGCAAAACTTAAAAATATCATAACTCCTTCATCCGAAATGATCCAAGGGCAAGCAAGACACAATTGGAAAGGAGATTCGATGCCTGTATAGGAAACAAATGCTAGAAAATTCGTGAAAAATTGTTTATGGTTCGAAAATAATTTTTCAAATCATGAATACACTACTGCCAGCATAAAATAAGAGGAATTTTTTATTTTCACAGACTTATTCAGACTAAATTCGAGCCATGACATTTGAATATCCGTGGCAAAAAAAAATAAGTGACATAGGCTTCACGAGCTCATCTACATAATCCTGGAGTAGTTTGGGATGATGAAACAGCCCATTGACCATGCGACAAACACAAGGATTCTAAGCAAAGATTCAGGCATGAACAAATTTTGACACTAAAGAGGATATTATATTTAAAAAATATTTTGCTTCTTTTAACCTTGAATCCCAACATAAGTAGCTTTAAATTAGCCTAAGATTAAAGATTCAATTTGTGAAAAATAATAGACCGAGATTAATCCCATTGTTTGGGTTAATCTTAATCTAACTTAGGGTGTGTCTTTAAAAAAATAATATTATATATATAGACATATATATATATATTAGCACACTAAGCAAATATGATAAAAAAATCAAATGCAAATATTATCAAGAGACATTTAAATGAGCATAAAATATGGCTTTAAGCATAAAAATGTCATCCTCATTGCCACACCTTTTTTACATATTTGTTGACACTTTACACTGGAAGGCAGGGTGAGGCTCGATGGTTGGTTTACTTTTCTTCTATAGTGGTGGCTTGGGTTCGAACCATCTACACCACACAATTTGTTTTTTTTCCTTTCTTTTTTCTTTCTTCTTCTTCTTTTTCTTTTTCTTTACCCTAAAACTAGACCATAACAAGAAAAGAAAAAACCAAAAATCGATGATTGGCCACTACATCGGTCGCTAGTCACCACTATTGATCGTTACTCGCTAACGGCGGTTGGCTCCTAAACTTCACCTCTAGACTCCTTTTGACCTCCTTTTTCCAAATTCGACGCCAGATTTTCCTAAATCTTTTTAGATTTTTCTAGATCTATAAGAAAAGTTTAAACTTTTTACCTCTGTCATCCATCGTTGGATCATTCCTAAACTCTAGTGTGTTTTTTCCCTTCGTATGAGCTTTCTTTTCATTATTGGGATTCTCAAAATAAGCATCGAAACCTCTGTGACCGAAAAACCCCACTTTGAATTTTTTATTTTTTTGAAAGCTTGTGTTTTTTTTTTAATTCTTGAAATTTTTTTTAGCCCTCTTCTCTTTTTTTTTCTCTGATGGTTATATACACCAAGAAAAAGCTGAAACGGTTGGTGGTTTGATGACCAGATCCATGGTAGAAGCTGCCATGACTGGTTATACAACCATGGCAGAGTGGCTGCGGCACTGAGCATGGCAGCCGTGCTCTTTTTTTTGTTGGTTTTTATTTTTCATTTGTTTTTGTCATTTTATGACCAAAACTTAGCTTTGACATGTGAGTCACAAGTGACCTTTTCCATAGAGGTGGCCTAGGCGTGAAACCCATGCTACACATTCTTTTTTTTTGGTCGTTTTTGGCTTTTTATTTATTTTTGTCATTTCATGTCATAAAGTCATGTTTGGCGTACGGGTCAAAATGACCCAATTTATAAGGTGGCCACCCAGGCCACTCTTTTTTTTCTTTTTTTTCTTTCTTTCTTTATTTGTTTTTGTGATTTCATGACTAAAACATATGCTTGGTGTGCTGGTCATGGGCTATATATTCACAATGGTGGCCTAGGTTTAAAATCAAGGCCATTCATTTTTATTTATATATATTTTGTATTTTTTTCAAATAAGCCTAAATTAAAATGAATCAAGCCCAATTAATCTGGATCCAAAAAACCCAAATTAAAAATGGCTGAATTATTTTGAATAATGAGTGTTCTAAAAATTGCTTGGACAAAATTTGGTGTCTACAAGGACTAAAAAGAAAAAGAGGTGTCTTGCTCTTGAGGATTAAAAAGGAAGAAAAGCATCCTACTCTTTAAGGACTAAAAAAGAAAAAAGGCACCTTGCTCTTTAAGGACTAAAAAGAAAAAATGTCTTTCCCTTTAAGGACTAAAAAAAAATGGCATCCTACGTTTTGAGAAATAAAAAGCTATAAGTTTTGGTACCTTTCTTGGATGGCTTTTTTAATTAGTGCACTCATGAGAAGAGGGATTCTTACCTAGAACCTTTTGAGGCTTTTTGAAAATAGGAGTTGGCACCTAAAGTTTTCTTTAATTTTAACTTTTGAGAGTATGAGTTTGTACCTAAAGAATGTTAGTTGTAATGATGCATGGGGATGTAAATGCATGCTTAAGTGATGCAAAAGTGATAATTTTATGAATCTAATTCGGCAATCAATTTTTTGGACTTTTTCAATTATCTAATCTTTCATAACTTTGATAAGGTGGCCTTTTACCCTAGGGTTCATCAATCTCACTCTAGATTTCTAGAGGCTTTGAATGTTAAGTTAAAAACATCCTCAAGAGAAGCTTTGAAAGTGTTTAATGGAACATCCTCAAGAGAAGCATTGGAAAACATTGAAAATATCCTCAAGAGAGGCTTTGAAAGTTCTAGTAAAATTTTCTCAAAAGAGGCTTTGAAGGTTTTTAATGAAATATCCTCAAGGGAGGCTTTGGAAAACTTTGGAAATATCCTCAAGAGAGGCTTTAAAATTGGTTAAAACCTCCTTAAAAGAGGCTTGGGAAACTTTTAGCGAAAACATCCTAGAGAGAGGCTTTGAAAGCTTTTAATGAAACATCCTTAAGAGAGGCTTTGCAGAACACTAAAAATATCCCCAAGGGAGGTTGGAAAACATTAGAACTATCCTCAAGAAAGGCTTTGAAAGCTTTTGTAAAATATCTTTAAAAGAGGCTTTAAAGGTTTTTTGAAGTAACGTCTTTAAAAGAGGTTTTAAAGTTTTTTTGATGAAATGTCCTCGAGAGAGGCTTTAAAAGGGTTTTTTTTGCTAAAACAAGAGAGGTTTAGGAAAACATTAAAAATATGCTCAATAGAGGCTTCAAAAGCTTTGTTAAAATATCCTCAAAAGAGGCTTTGAAGGTTTTTAAAGTAATATCTTCAAGAAAAGCTTTAAGATTTTTTGTTGAAACGTCCTCAAAAGAGGCTTTCAAAACTTTTTTTGATGAAATATCCTCAAGAGAGGCTTTAAGATTTCTTTGGTAAAATGTGCTCAAGAGAGCCATTAAAAGTTTTTTTATTAACATCTTCAAGAAAGGAGATGTGATGTACGCTAGAAGATCATTTAAAGGCATAAATGCCATGTTATCTAAGTAAGTTGATAGTAATGCTTGGTATCAAGATGCCCATGTGCATGGCATGATATGCATGCATGCAAAGTGATGTAGTGAATGTTCATGAACACAAATATAGGAGAATGCAAATGCGCATGAATGCAAATGGCCATGACATAAGTTTTGCTAAGTGCTACTGAACGTGAGTAAAAATGCACGTGAATATGAATGCTTATATATAAGAATGCCTATGAGTGTTAATGTTCATAAATAAGGACATACATAAATACGACTACTTGTTAATGGGAATGCATGCGAGTGCAAAAGTATTTGAGTAAGAATCCACTTAAATGCATAAGCAAGGATGCACATGATTGTAATTGTTTGTAAATGAAAATGCACATGAGTGCAAATGCTCATAAATCAAGGTGAGCATGAATATGAAGTAAGGTAAGTAAAGATGCATGTGAAAAAAGTACGAGAATAAAAATACACATAAATGCAAATGCACATGAATGAGATTTCATATAAGTGTGGAAGTAAGCAATTGAAGATGCATGTGAGAGTGTAGGTACTTGAGTAAGAATGCTTCATATGAAAGAGAATGCATATGTATGCCAATGCATGAATGCGAATGCATGAGGGTACAAATGCTTGTAAATATGGATGCACCTGAATGCAAAATACTTGTGAATGAGGGTATGCATAAGTGTGATTATGGGTGAGTAAGAGCACTCGTGCTTGTGAGTGCTAACATCAAAATAAGCCATTATCGATACTAACCTTGAATTGAAGTGTATGTTGATGAGTAATGCTCATATGCCTATACAAATGATGCATTGGAGGATGACATGTATGATCATAGAAGGTACAGAGGTTAATGTTATAGGTAGCTTTTCCTGATTCTAGCTTAACCTTTCTTGATGCTTTCTTTCTTTGATAAAAAAGCATTCTACTCTTATTTTTGCCCTATGATTGGAAAAGTTATGGCCTTTTTCACTTAAAAGGTTCACTTGACAAAAACTGACTAGCTAACATGATATTTAAGTCTCTTAAAAACTGCTAATCTATAGTTAGAAGATTTTTCGACTGGCAATTGGGCTTTTTCAAGAAAGTTTAAGGATAGGTGAAATAAATTCCTTATTTTTCTAGGCTCACAAATGGACCAGTCCTTATGAATTCCTCAAAAACTAAACAAATTTGAGATTCTTTTAAGCTTTTCACCGTTGACACTTTGATCGACCCCAAGATTGGCCATAATGGGTTTAAGACTGTGAAGCTGAACAAGCAAGGTGAGGAATGTAATTCTAAGAGTTGATCTCTTTAAAGATGACACTTTGTAGATGTTTATAGATTTTTTTGGAATGATTTTTTGCTTGTCAAGATCTCAGTAACCCCATGAGTGGCACAAAAATTCATTTTCTTGCTCTAGACTACCCATGTGGGTTTTCACCATAGAGCTGCAATCTTTTCATTTTTGATTTTTTTATTGCATCATCATGATTATTAAAAAGGCTTAAAATTTATCAAAAAAATGATTTCTCAAAGAATGGGTTCATCAGTTCACATGGCCATGTTTGATCAAAATAAACTTTTCAAAGATCATAATGTAGGTCAAAGATCATGCTTTTTGAAGGAAAGGGTATAAAGGCCCAAAATATAGCATTTAAAGGTGATTGGATCAAGGATCATTTTTTTCATGAGGGTATCTGTGTCCTTGTTTCCTAATCTTTATTCCCTTTTCTTGATTTTGCTTTTGCTTTCATTTTGTTTTTTTTTTTAGGTTTGTCTTTCTTGTTTTCTTCCTTTTTTCCACCACTGGAAGAAATCTTAGACTTTGGAAACTTTGTACATTTCATATTTGCCTCTTAATATCAAACATTCTCAGAATTATAGATTGGGATATCTATCCCTCATACTTTTTAAATAAGTTTTCCTTGCCCTCAATGTGAAAGGTGATCCTTGATAAAGGTTTCAAAAGAATACATTTATTTGGCTGAAAAGGTTAGCAAAAGGGGAAGTTCTTCTAATTTGATAGAGAATGATGAAAGAATGCCATTTTTTATCTCAAACAGGACAATGTGATCTTGAAAAATCATTTCTCAAAGAAAGTTCCTCAAAAAACATTTTGGACCTTTTAATCACATGATGTTGCATTCAATTTCATTTTTCACTTTTCATTTTTCTTATTTTTTCAAAAGCATGCCTTAGTTTTCCTTTTTACTCTTTTTTCACTTCACATGCTAAGGCATACCTTGTTTAGGTTTACCTCTGAGAAGAAATCACACAATGCTAAGGTTTAAGCTGCAAAGAACATTTCATGTTTAATCCTCAAAGGTTTGCATGGACAAAGGACTCGAGTTTTATGATATCAAGATGATAGGGAAGAACTAAGGATAGGGCCCTTAAGGGTCCCCAAAACATACCTTGAGAAAGGTTTTTGGAAACAATTTGAAAAGAAATAATCAAAAACTAAAAGGTCATGGTAGAGACACTAGAAAAGCTTTGAGAAAGGCTTATGGTAAAAGGTTTGGAGGTATCAAAATAAAAAAAGAGAAAGAAGGACCAAGAGGTTATGGTAGGGACATAGGTTAGTTTGGTAGCCTTGCCCCAATATATGATTTGAAAAGCTTTCAGGGTATGTCTTCGTATCTTGGGGTTTAGTTTATTGAAAAGAAGGTGGATGTTTTAGGACACAATCCTGATACAAGTCAAATTACTATTGATAGGATTCTAGGAGAATATTGCATTTGTTTGGCTCTCCAGTGGTCTATAAATTTTGAAAGATTGATTCTTATCATTCCCAGCCTAAGCCAAAAGTTTTTATTTGTTTGATGGTTTTGGTGTGGCCATGTGGCCTGGTTTAAAACTAACTACCTGAAGTTTTAGGTCTTATGATTAGTCAATTTTATGCATGGAAACATGAAAGAAAGATAACGAATATGAGCAATTCTTAAGACTTTTAATAGCCTGCTTTTATCATATATGTGATTTAAAATTCAAGACATGTTGATTTCATGAAAAATGACATTTTAAAATAAAAGCTTTTCACATGAAACATGCTAAATTAAAATGCCTCCATTGTTTAGGTGCATACATCTCAATGTTGATCAAGATCCAGCTGCCATACTTCAATCAATTGTTGCACTTTTCTCTTTAGAGCTCCATATTCTTCTATAGAATGACTTTGTGCATTCTTTATGATATTTGCAAGCACTGATGTAATGACCTTTTGGGTAAAGTGGCTCTACAGGGTAAAAATAGACTAGCATAATTAATTGATCCTCGATAAGCCAGGAACATAATTCGATGTATGATATTAAGCTTGGTTTTATGGGGGTTTTGTCTTGCTACATCGTTGTCTTTTTTGAGGTCTCCCTAACCTTTTTAGCTGATGGTTGGTATATTTGGGGTCATAAGTACTAAGTTGTGCATTTGAAAAGATGCTAACAAGTAAAAACTCACTTATGAATTTGATGGAAGACTACCCCCAAAAGGGTGAACGATTTGGCTTGTGGCATGTAGATGGTGAAAGTAAAATCCTTTGTCAACTACTTGTCAAAGGTTAAGGCTTAGATCTCTTCTGTTTCATCTACATGTATTTTTCTTCCCTCAATGTGGAGTAGCTTCTTTTTTTTAAGTTTTCCACTTTTGATTGCATTCTCGATCATTTCCCCAAACATGATCAAATCAACAAAGTTTCTTATAGCATTCCCTATGAGCTTGTCATAAAAAGGGGCATGGACATCCTTTTCTCATTTAATGATAGATGTACTTGAGCTGCCTCTTCCTTTTATCTTTAGGCATATTGCCTAAAGGTCTTGGTAGGCTTTTTCTCTTATGTTTCTCAAAAATAACCTATTGGGTACCCTATCATAAACATGTTTTACTAGTCCAAGAAGGCTCTAGCAAGATTAACCCAAGTTTGGATTTTAGTTTTTCCAGCTCATTGGTACCTTGATTAGACTATTTTGGAAGCAGTGAATTAGAAGCTTCTTGTTCCTTTATACCTAACCAACTTTTGATAATAGACCTAGATGTGGGCAGTCGAATCTATGGTCTATTATAGCTTTCAAACTTGAGTACTTTAAACTTTGGTGGAATGATGAGTTTGGAAACCAAGCCCAGAGATTTGGCATGCATGATTCCAAATTCATCATTTTCCTCGATTACACTATGTCTTTTTTCCAGCTATTGGTATTTGCTGAGGTCTTCTATAGTTTCTCAAGGTTAGACACCTTTAGGTTTTTTTTGCTCTATAGCGTTATTTAGATTGACCAATGATAGATAAGCCAAGGAAGATTTAGTACTTGCCCTATAAAATCTGGGCTGCGTAGGTGCTGCAAGCAGATTCATATAGATAAACAAGTACATCAGTGGAATTAGTGTTATGTGAAGCTGTTTGTTCCTGGACTGCTTCCTCTTACATAGGTGTGACTTTGGTGCCACTAGTAAGGTGGTCTTTGGAATTTGTTAACCACTGTTCTAATATCAGTTACACTAGCTTGCCTCTTTTCTTTTATGGACGCAGATACCATCTTTATCAACACAGCTATCTAGGCTTACAGTTCTTTATTTTTATGAAGCACATGCTCTTCATTTTCTTTATGCATGAGCTTCAATCTTTCAATTCTAGCTGAGTGCTCGTCTCCTATGATTAATAGTGTTAGTTTTCCCTTAATATCTTTCAAGGAACAAGGAAGTTTCTTTTAGAAAAGTTCTGGCACTTATGCAGGCCATCACTCTACTCCCTTAAGTTCATGAATTATGCATGGAAGTTTGCATGCATGTATGCAAATGAATGCAATGAGAATGTTAATGTATGTGTAAAAAGATGTCATGAGCATGAAAATGTTATCATGGAAATCTTCCCTTAGGATTGCAAACAATATTAGTAGTGGTAGATTGAATGTATGAGATGTGCCATATTATGTTTCTATTACATAATCATGGTAGAATGGCATTTATGGGGAAGGAATCCATACAAATGGACAAATTATGCCTTAGAACTTATTAAAGAAATATAATGCTAATGGGGTAAAGATCCTCTAGGCATTACGATGTTCTTTCACTGTTGCACTATGTTAATTGTCTCTACATGTTTGATGCAAGAAATGGTGCATGTGACACAAACATGAAATAATAAGGTAATAAAAGGTTAGAGAATATTGGCAAGAAAAAGACAAGCAACAAAAATAAATCACAAAAGTTACTCTGATAGTAGGTATCATAATGCCTTTTGGGGCCTCTGAAGGATCAAAAAAAGAGTTGCTCTTCTTTCATGGTACAAACAACATAACAATGTATCTGAGTTGAAACCTCTCAATGAGGTGGCTTTTCAAGTTAAAACTAGCAACCCATGTGAGAGTATTTTTTCATTATTACCTTTGGGTGGTTAATACCAAGCCATCAATTGGACAGCATGACAACGTAATTAGGTTAAAAATTTATTCCTTTGAAGGAGATACATGGCCTCAAATGGATTTTCGATAATGGCTTTTACATGCCATCATATTGTTAGTCGTTGGCTAGACAGCAAAACAACTCATCCATATTAAGTTTACCTTTGATGGGGTGACGGGAAACCCCTCAAGTGTAATTGACCAATTATGCAATGATGTACATCTATTGTCAATTATTGGTGGACATGTGTTAACTAATTGATCAAACATTATAACAGCTTAACTAGGAGGGCCTTAAAATGATCATGGATAAAAATACTCACATGTTTCATCCGAAGGAAAAACAAGCATTTCCCATTCATGAGATAGCATAATAGCATGCCCTTGCGATCTATCAAGAAAAAATCAAAAACTAGGCAACAACGTATATTCATTATCACCTACATCAAATAACAGTACAAAAGAGTAAAAGGTAAAGGTGTTTCCCTAGTGACTTTATTTTTTGAGTTATTCTAATAATATTCCAGTATGGTTTCATAAGGTTTGGCTCATAGGTTCATTATATGGGCTTAAGTTGACGCCTAAATTGGTATCTGAATCGGTCCTCCATCAGGTAAGGATAGTTAAGGCACCATGATCCTAGGCCCAATAGGCTTGGTGAAACAAGCTCAATTCGGCGGATGTATTTCCCTATGCAAACGTGGAAGGGTACTCACAAGAGACATAGGTAATTTATAACTTAGAAAGTCCTACCATGCCTATGCGGAGGGATACTCACGAAGGCAAATGGCTCACTTCCTCCTAGTAACTAGGACTGTAACCTCACCATGGCATTTGATGGGAATCTAATGCCCATGCAAGTGCACAGCATGTGTCAAGGAAATAATCAAACCTTTTATTTTACTTTCATATTACCATACTTATTTGAGTCAATATTTATTTAGGAACAAAATACTTCTTGGTGATTACAAGGAAAAAACCATGAAAGATAAAAAGTTAGTGGACAAAAGTAAAAGGGGATTTAACCAAATAATAATGGAATTTGAAAAAGCCAAGAATCAAGTGAGATATAGCTAGTTGTAGATGTAACTCTTTAATATGGTCCCTAGTGAAGTCACCAAGCTATTGCCAAATACTTCTTTTTGTTTCTTTCTTCAAACAATCCAAAGTGGGCACACACAACTTAAAAGATATATATGGTGTTTGGTCTAAGCCTTTGAGTTATCCCTTCGTTAGGATTTAGATTGTGGAAGGGAGAGGAATTGTTAGACAAATAGCTCATCCAACTAGTCTTGGAAAGTTACCATAAAGTAAACATTAATTTGGAGTCACCATCAACCATTTTGGGCTAGGCATGATCGGATGCCTATTGAAAACGATATTGATTTCATGGTCTACAAGGTCCAAAGATTCATTAGGTTGGTTCGAAAGTTGGTTACGCTTAGGGAAAGATTAGCAATCTGTGATGCTTGAAATCGATACCTACTAACTATATTTTGCTTTGGTTTTGGCTTAATCAGTTCCATTTGGTCATTATTTAGATATAATCCCATTTATGCATGAAGTTTGATGGAAAATATAGATCCAAATTTTGAAAGAAAATTTATATCACCTATACGTTGTGAAGGTGTGAGGAGCATAGGGATTTTTTTATGAAAATATTTTTAGATTAAATTTTAAAAATTTGAATAATCATGTTGGGCATTGGAGAGATACTGACACGAAACATTGCCTTGTAAAATTTTTTGAAAACATATTTTAAATGTGAATGCATGATAATTAATACAAAAAGGAAACATGTTAGTAAGATAGAAAATAATATAAAAATTTCATAACCAAACAATCACAAACAAAAAACATAAAACAGAGGGACAATTAGAATGTATCTTGTAATTGTCTCACTTATTGAAGAATAACCAGGATGACAATTTGGAGACATTTTTGGGTTATATAGTAAGTTGAAAGACAAAAAGATTTTACTCAAAACAATCCGAGGTATCCGAGGAAGAAAATTTTTGGATTTAAAGTAAAAGTAGGATTGAAGTATCCTTGAAGATGAAACTTTTAGATTCTTTAAAAAAAATAATTAGGAATCTCAAATAAATTTGAGATAGAGGAAATTGATATTTTTTTGTGAAGAAAGGGGTTGTAGTATCCTTAAAGATGAAAATTTTTGATATTTTAAGAACATAATTAAGAATCTCGTATAAATCCAAGAAAGAAGAAACTGACATTTTTTTTTTGTGAATAGTGGGGTTAAAGTATCCCCTCAAAGAGGTGGGGTTGGAGTATCCCTAAAGATGAAAATTTTGATATTTTAAGAAAATGATTCGAAATCTTGAATAAATTTGAGAGATAAAATTTAAGTTTTCAACGAAAAATGGGATTGGAGTATTCCCTCGAAATGATGGGTTAAGAGTATCCTAAAGAATGAAAATTTTTGATAATTTAAGAAAATATTTAGAAATTTCAAATAAATATAAGAGAAAGGAAATTAACACTTTTTGTGAAAAATAGGGTTAGAATATCCCCTCGGAGAGGTAGTGTTAGAGTATCTTCAAAAATGAAAAATATTAATGTTTCAAGAAAATAGTTATCTTCAAAGAAAGCTATTTTAAAAATAGAAAACTAAAGATTGGAATAAAATATATTTTTGTCTTAAGCCTTGATTTGAGCCTAAAGGGCTTGTCTTGTAGGGGAATCAATCGGATGCATTTTAAGATGTTCAAATTTCTCTATAATGGGATTTTGAAAATCAAGTTAAAAACAGGGGTAGCACAACATTGACTCCCTTCTTGAAGTTATTTTGGGTTCAGATGAAGGTTTTTAAGGGGTAAATGAAGTACCGTTGGAAAGGTAACTTGATGAGGATTAATATAAAAATATTTCAAAAATCCTAGAAAATCACTTTCCAAGCAAAATTAATTTTTGGAATTAGGCCTATTTCGATACTAGCAGCATGTAGAAAGGAAAAAGCATCATGGACTTTGAAAAATCATTTCAGGCTTACCCAAAATCGTTAAATCATATACAATACTTTTTAAAAAGGGAATTTTATGAACTTTAAAGAAAATATTAATTAATATAGAAAAAAATCATTTGATTTGATTGGCCAAAATGGCCCAAATAGAATGTAAAACGCTGGTCAAAGGATTCTATACAGTAAAAGTTTAAAAAATTATAATTCCCTCATCTAGAATGATATGAGGGCAAATAAGACACCATTGGAAAGGTATTTCGATGCCCTTTAAGTGAAAATTATAAAAAAAATTCTAGAAAAATAATTTATGGTTCGAAGATATTTTTTTAGACTATGGTACTACCATAGCAAAAACTGGGGTTATTCAATTTTTTTCCAATTTTTTGGGGTCAAACTTTAGTTATGGACATCTGAATGTACACAACACGGGGAAAAGATTGACACAAGCATTATGAGTTCAACCCACAATCTTGGAGTAGTTTGATGATGAAACAACCCATCGAACTAAAAAAGATATTGAACTTAACATCAAGGCTTAATACTTTAACAGAAAAACAACATTTTATTCCTATAAATCTAAACCTAGAAAGTTTGATTCGTCCCTAACATTGAGGACCAATTTTTATGGAAACATGAAATCTATGCTATTCCCCATTATTTGATGGTAACATAGACTTAAATTGGGGTTTTTTGAAAAATTTGATTTTTATAACAAACAGGCATACATTTTGACAAACATGTCATGAATAAAATGCAACTTGCATGACAGCAAACATGAACAACACATTCAAGCAAGAAAAACTGATATTTTGACAATGAAAGAGGTGGCAGAATGTAGGATTATGACAAAAAGGTGCATAAACATGCTTAAGATGAACATGTTTTAACTGTAAAATGCTAGAATCTTTAAAACAAATTTTTATTTCATGGAACCTAATCAAGATGCCGAAAAATACATGAACATGCTAAAGACATGTTTGGATGAACATTCAAATATGAGATGAGTATGTGAATATAGAAGGCACATGGTAAGAAGTGCATGAACAGAGGCTGTTACGATGATGAAAATGAAGTATGGAATGTTTGCATGTTTAAACAACATTAAGTTATCAAAAGGGTCATCAAGCTTAAGACTACCATAACCAAAGCCACAATAATGCAGGACAATCTTAAAAGGGACATGGTAACATAAAGAGGTCACTAAAGTGGTAAGAATGCTGAAAAATTAGAGAACATGCAAAGTAAAATAAAGAAAATATACCAAAGTTTCAAGCTTACGCCTTTTCCTCTAAGCAGCTACTTTAAACTCACCTTCTTCTTTCATTCTGAAGTTCAACACCTAGAAAATGATCAAAAGAAAGGGCTTTTTAGTCAGGATGTTAATGGAGAGTTTTGAGATGAAAAGAGGGTTTTGGAAGGGTTTTTGGTAGTGGTTTTGAGGAGTTTCAAGAATGGAAAAGGATTTCTTGGTTTTGGCAGCTAGGGAATATTAAAACAGTGTTTGGAAGTGAGTGTTTTCTCTATTTGAGAATGTTTATGGTAGGGTTTCTCTTTGGTCTTTCCCTTTCTTTGGTGTTCCCATTCAGCTGAGTCTAAGATTGGCATATATAGCTATGTGACCATGAAAACAAAAGATGCAAAAAACAAGGGTATTTTGAGGTTTTAGTGCATGTACTTTATGCTAAGATCAGGTAGTGTGCTCAGCTACCATGCAAACCCATTGATTTGCTTAGCAAAAATAATGGATCAAGGCTACTTTATGCAGTTGAGCATTGAGAAAACTTAGCCTTACCCTTTGACAATTTGTATAATGTCATGAAATATCCCTTGTCATTAGCTATTTAGGCCTAAAAAATTTGTTTAAATCTAATCACAAGCCTAAAGATGAAGCATGGTATGATTTTTGAAGATTTTTAGTGCAAGGAATGTGTTTGAATTGGAAGTTAAATCAACGATGCAATGGCTAAAAAATGGCTCAAAATAGGCAAAAATGCCATGATGTATTGATACAAAACATTTTGCATTGATATGTAAGGTGACTTTTGCTTAAGAGTATCAATACAATGAAGCATGTATTAATACCAAAAGCCAAAAAAGTTGCTAATCTTAAAACTTAAAGGTATGTATCGGTACTTCATAGACTTGTATTGATACTCAAACATGTGTATCAATACATATGGCTAAATATCACAAATTTAGCTACTGCCAAGGTCTGCATCAATACAAACATGATAAGTATCGATACTCTCATTACGTCTTAATACCAAACCCTTTTGTATCGATACTACATGTTTGACGATGTGAAAGCTTCGTATCAAGACTTATGCACCAATATGACTTACATATACCTTAGGCTATTTAAATACCTCACCTTATTCACAAATAATGGAAAACTGACCTGTGAATGACTTCAATGGCACCCTAAATAGTAACCTTCGATGTCTTATTTTTACATTTTTCTTTAATATAACCCATAGGTATTTCACATATTCCCAAAAAACTTTTTTGCCTAGGGCCTTGTAACCTAATAGCGCCTGGTGACATGGCACCTGGCAGTCATCCCTATTTTATTTCTTATTTTTTATTCTATCATCTTTCATCTACGCATTAGGATACCAAAAATTAGCTTGGACAAAATAAGGTGTGCACAAGTTTAGTTTGGGTTAACAAGTTTATAAAGGTTTTAATTTTGACTTCTTTTTTATATTCTCCCATTCTTAGGTTTATGGTTTTAGTGGGTTTTTCACGAGGTAATATCTGTTTTTCTTTATGGTTAATAAATTTTAACAAGTTTAGGGGTACGAGACTCTCTTCAAAAACTCTTTTAGGCTAAAATTCATTAACGTAGATTGGTTGCTCAAAATTGATATCCAGATTCTAGTATGAATATTCATGTCACTTTCATCTGGGTACCTGAAAATATGGAAAAAGAATAATATAGGTGGAAAAATATGTAGTGAAAGATTTTAGAGTTGGCTATAAAAATGGACATAAAAGATGAAATGCATAATGCTTAGTCATTTTTATTTGTAATACTTAATACAAGGGTGCCCATACAAAGGATCCTACAATGTTTTTGGGCAGAAGCATGTAGGTTTAGCTTATAACATTACTTTAAAACAAACTTGAACAGTATAGAAATCATGATTTTAGTCCAAGCGCTTGGAACAAATCTTAGAGAGCATAAATCAGTCTCTTTGTCAGTTGTTGAAGTCTTTAGCTCATCGATTGTATTGATGAAGAGATCCTCAAATGCCTTATTCTATGAGCGTAACATTGTCAAAGTTGATATTCATACATCCTCTCAAATAGAAATTTTCCTGTAATGGTGGAAATAACACTAATTCTTACCCCAAATCATATCCTAATAGAAGGGCCATATTTCTCTCATGGTTCTTTTGATCTTGTTTTTTTCGATTATACAGGGCTTAAATTCCAACCCTAATTTATTGATCTAGTTAATAACTTTCAAGGCTCTGGCAATTCCTTGAAAATGTTTTTCAACTCCCTTTCCAGCCTGAGTACTTTTACAAATAGTTAACTTTAGACCTATATGAGTGCTCCTCGATAGATAAGGCTTAACCATTGGCAACCGTTCCTTAACATAAGTGGCATTGACAAATTCAAACAATTGAAATGAAGATTCTGAAACCTCTTCATCAGGTTTGATATATAGGGCATTAATTGAGGTAGTACCACTAATATTTTCCTCTTCTCTGATGCTGACAACTTTGTTCCCAATGATGAATTTCAAATTTTGGTACAATGATGATGATACTACCCTTATGGAGTGAATCTAAGGCCTTCCAAATAAGAAGTTATACAATGGAGCAATGTTCATCACATGGAAGTTTACTTCATAAGTGCATAGGCCAGTTTAAAATGGAATGATGATATTCTTACAATGTTTCTATAAGTTCTATCGAATGCTTGCACAATCATGTGACTATTCTAGATATAAGATGCATTAACTGGGAGCTTGTTCAAGGATGATACGGATATTACATTCAAAGCTGACTCATTATTAATGAGCACCTTCGGTAATGTGTTGCCTTCATAGTATATGGTGATGTGAAGGGCTTTATTGTTTCCTCTTCCTCTATAAGGGATTTCATCATCATTGAAAGATATATAGTTGTCGTTAGTGATATTACTTACTAGGCAATCAAACTAGCCTATCAGGACGTTAAGAGGGACATATACCTCATTGAAGACCTTAAGAATAGCATTCTTATAAGCTTCAAAATTCAATAGTAATGATAGCATAGATATCTTAGCAGGTTGCCTGTTCGACTAATTGATGATGCTACATTCACTATGCTTTTTGAACTTAAAGAATTTTGTAGCTTTTTTCTCACTCACTAGCGTATTAACAGCTATCGAATATGATTATTTGGTTGCAAACTTTAGTGCTTAAGGAATAAAAATAGTTTTTCTCTGAGTTTCACTTCTTGTTGCAACTAGGGGATAATATATGCCACTCTAAGTTACTAGGGGATAATATATGCCACTCTAAGTTAGATGGCCTACCCCCAAGAGGTCAACATTTGCTGCTTGTTGACTAGATTCCCAAGTAATTAAAGTTTTTTTCATATTTGTAGGGAACCACCTTGTTGTCTTTATAAAGGAAAGGGGATGGAAATTGAATAATCATCTTTAGTGTAGGCTAAATAAGGGTAGCTTTCATACTTGGCCGGTTGTCAAATAAAACCAATGGCCTTTCAAACTCGTAAAAGGGATTTTTCCTGTACTTTTTCCTAGAATTAATAGATGTCATCATATCTACTGACTTGATATGTGAGGCTAGTTTTTTATTGTAGAATTGAATGCTACCCTATTCATCATTCTTTATCCATAGCATAAAACTTCTTACACATTTGAAAAGTATGGTAGTAGATAGTATGGAAATCACAAAAGTCATTAGCTGCCTTTTTTATCTTTCTGGCCTCGTTAACCAATTCGGCTTGTACTAGGATTTGCCTAACCAGATTCATAGCATCCTAACCTTGTCTATGGCTTTTACAATCTCGCAATTAACTTTAATAGGCATTCCATTCGCATCTAATTTAGTATGAGCTTCAGATAAGTTAGTTCAAACACTAGATTTTGGCCTTTATTTAGCCTCAACTTTTTTCCTTTGCCCTTGAAGGTATTTATTTTGCCCGAGTAACTGTTCATGGTATTATCAATCATTCCACATAATACTACTACATCTAAGAAGTTTCTTGAGACATTTTTTGCTATCTATCATAATAAGGTGCTTGTAAGGTGCCAATGAATCTAACAGTTATTTCTTTCTTTATCAACAAAAGGTAAATCTAGGTGGCATCTTTCATCCACCTCAGAACATACTACTTGATGCTTTCATTGACTTTCTTTTGCATGTTCATAAAAGAGAAATAATTTGAAACCTAGTCAATGGTAGGTCTCTCCTGATCTACGGCATTAATAGATAAACTGATATATTCATCTTACTCCTTATAAAACTTAATTTTGGACTGGTCCATTATCCTTACTGGGTAGTGTTGCAAAATATACCTTCAATCATAGTCATAGCAAAATGTTTTAGTGGTTTCTTTACTCTGGTTTTCAACATTCGACACTATTTAAGCCTTCACAAAAACCTACCATATATTGGTCATCAGTATCTTGACTTCTTTAATGCTTCTTTTAACCCCATAACCTTCCTATAGATCACCGTATTCATTCCTACTCCACATGGTTAGGAAGTAGATTGGCTCCAACATTAGGTTTGGCCCTTGTTCGTCCTTGATCACATATTTTTCTAATAGGCTCTGCAACTTTTTCTTAAACGAGTTGTAATTCTAAATAAAATAACCTTGTGCTTTAGCATGGTACTCACAATAGGTGTTCTCATCGCACAATTTAGGATGTGGAAATGATCTTAGGTTTATGAATATCGGGGTTACTACCTGACCTACCAGTAGACATGAGTAAATCTCTTTGTAGGAGTAAGGAAGTGGCTCAAAGTGTTTTTTCTCTTAACTTGCTTCTTGTATTATTCGTGCTATAGGGTTGTGCACTCTAAGTAGCAATTTGAATAGGATTTGGTGCAAAACTCATTGTTAGAGAAAACCCTACAAAATAAACTGGTTTATGGCACAGGTGAATAGAAGTTAAAACTCGAATACAGCATGTTTGAGAAGTACATACCTTGTGCCATATATGGATTTCAAGTAAACTTAGTAGGACTTTCGCTAATAACATTCACTTTTTTCTTTTTTACTCTTGGTCATTGACTTTTTGGTTGAGTTGGATGATTCTCAATTGGATATCTTGCCACTCTTGATAGCATTATTAATCATTTTGCTCGATATGACCATATCTATAAAATTCTTTGTGCATTCCTACCAACTTGTCACAGTAGGTAGCTCGCACGCTGTTAATAAACATGATCGTTATTTCTTTCTTGGTCAAAAAGGGTAAACCTAGGCTGCTTATTCTCTCTACATCTGTACATACTACTTAAAGCTCTCAGAGGCTTTCTTTATTGTATTCATAAAAAAAGGATAATCTAAGGCCCAATCAAATACATGCTTATATTAATCAAGGAAAGCGCAGGCTAAATCTGCCTATGTCTAAATTCTTACATGATCAAGCACTATATACCAACGAATGGTTGCCCTAATTAGGCTATCTTGGATGCAGTGAATTTTTAGCTTCTCATTCTCCTTGTATCTAGCTATCTTGTGATAGTACATGTGAAGGTGGGAAGTAAGTCCTATTGTTCCACTGTACTTTAAAATTTGGCACTTTGAACTTAGGCAGGTTAATGAGATGGAAACCATTCTAAAAGATTTGGCATCTACAATCCCAAATTTGTTATTGCCTTTGACACCTTAAAGGTATTTTTCTAATAACTGATACTTATTTAAGTCTTCATCATTTTTTGAAGACCTCTTTGCTCTTTTTTGCTCCACTTGCTCATTAAGATTTAGGACTATACGTCTTGCCAGTGAAAAGCTCACACCATAAATCCTTAAACCAAATGAAGTACCAATGTTGTGTTAATGAAATGAAGGGTTGTGTTAATGGAATCATCACTACTGGAGGATGTTGTTCAGGTGATGCCTCTTTTTAAGTGTTGGTGGCTTCAATACCAACATTCAAGTTGCTCTCAGGATTAACTAGTTCTTTTCCATCGATAGTGCTTTTTTGCTCTTTTCCATCAAGTTGGTCAACATGGCTCGGTGATAACTTTCAATGGCTTTTTAGTGATTATCAGTGTTATATCGATGATGAATGGTAGGTTTCATGTTTTAGAACACCTTCATTTTAGATTACTACTAGATTAGACTTTTATGATGTGTCACAAGCATTTTTGATAAAATGACGGTAGTATGCAATAATGATAGTACATGACTGTTAACAAGAATGAATAAAGCAATAAATAATTGGGTTAGTCATGCCAATACAAGAGGGACAAGTGGGTTATTGCTTTATGATAGACATCCCTTACTAAACACTAAACAATTGACCAATTATCCCATAATGACAATGATTATGATACAATAATGCATGCATTAAATGGAAAACCAAAAAGGAAATGAGTTAGTGATCATATGAAATAATAAGCAAAAGAATAAGGGAATAAAAAAATAGCAATAAAAATGCATCATGAAATTTGCCTTGATATTAGGCGATATGATGCCCAAGACAAACATGACAATTATGAATATTATGATAGTAAATGAATAGCATAATAACATGTCTGAGTTAAAAAAAATTACCCTTAACAAGGTGACATGATATTTTATGGGACAAAACTGACTAACTAAGAGGCAACGTTCGTTCATCATCATCTATAGTAGGTACATGTTATGCCATCGTTAGGTCAAATATGACTCTTTTAGGATGACAAAAGGCATTGTAGCGATGGCATTTGCTTGTCATCACTCATTTATTAAAGAGGGTCAGCCATCGAGCATGACAACATGCCCTAAAAAATGATCATGAAGTAAAATGACAAATATAGGTGACAATCTTTGTCCATTATCGCTTAAGTAATCCTGGCTTATAGGAGCAAAAGTAAGAAGTGTTTCCCCTAGTGTCCTTATTTTTTGGGTTATTCTAGCAGCACTCTGGTTTAGCATGGTTTGCCTCATAAGGTTCACTATATGAGTTTGAGTTAATGCCTAAATTGGTATCTGAATCACTCTTCTATCTACTAAGGACAATCGAGGCACCACGATCTTAGGCCCATCATAGGTTTGGCAAACCATGGTTGATCTAATGAATTATTTCCTTACACAAATACAAAGGGGTACTTATGAGAGACATGTAATTTACACCCCAGAAGCTCTTGTTATGCCTATGCAGAGAGGTACTCATGAAGGTGGATAGCTTACTTCCTCCTAACAATTAGGATGCTAACCTCACCATGGAGTTTGGTAGGAATCTAATGCCAATGTGTGTGCACGGTGTGTTTTAGGGAAACAATCAAAGCTTTTATTTTACCCCAATATTATTATACTTATTCAAATTGATATCTATTTAGTTCAGGAACAGAGTAATCCTAACTATTATAAGATAAAACCTTGAAAGGTAAAAGGTCAGAAGATAATGATAAAACTAGATTATAACTAAATATTAATGGAAACTAAAAAAACCAAGAACCAAACAAGACATAGCAAGTCGTAGGCCTAACTAGGTCTACAGCAAAGTCGCCAAGCTATCACTATGTAACCCTCTTATGCAATCCAAAAAGCATGCATGGCTTAAAAAATATGGTATGGGTAAGTTGGTTAGAGCCTTTGGGTTATCCCTTGCTTGAGATCTGAATTAGGCATAATAAATGAAGGGAAGAAATATCACTGAGTGAATTGCTCACCCAACTAATCCTAGAGGCTACCATAAAGTGGCCATAAATTTGGAGTTGCCATCGATCATTTCAGGCTAGGTATGATCAGATGCCTAGTGAAAATAATTTTCAAGTTACGAAACTCGAAACATTGATTTTAAGATCTGCAAGGTCTAAAGATTCCTCAATTAGGTTTGGGAGTTGGTTACACATGGGAAAAGATTAGCACCCCTATGATGCCCAAAATCAGTACTCACTAACCATATCTCACTTTGGTTTTAGTTTAATCAATTATGTTATTATTATTTCGAAATAATCCTTTTAATGCATGAATTTTTTGTGGAAATTGTAGATTTGAGTTTTGAAAGAAAATTTAGATCACCTACGCACATTGGAGGCATAAGGAACATAGTGATTTTTATCAAATTAATTTTTGAATTAAATTCTAAACATTTAGATATTCCATATCAGGCAGTAGAAAGATACCTATGCAAAATCTTGCCCTATCATTTATGTAAATAATTTTTAAAATATGAATGCACGATGGTCATTACAAAGGAAAATGTATTAGTAAAATGAAAAAGAATATAATAACATGGTGTAAAATAAACATACAAAAATAATAAAAAAGAGTCAATCAGAATGTATCCCATAATTGTCTTTGATTATTGAGAAATAACTGAAATGATAATTTTGGGATACGTTTGGATACTGTGGTAACTTGAGGGATAGAAAAAAAAGGTTTTGATTAGTAAATTCAAGGATGGTGAAGAAAGAAACTTGGAATTAGAGTAAAATTTAAAAAAAAGGGTTGGAGTATCCTTTTCAAAGGTAGGATTAGAGTATCCAATGGTAGAGATTTTTGATGTTTTTGAAAGGAAGTTTTGGCTAAAAGGTCCAAGGATGTCAGGGAAAGAAAGTTTAAGTTTTTAGGAGAAAAATGGGATTGCAGTATCCCTCAGAAAATGGGGTTAGATGATTCCCAAAGGTAAAAATTTTATGTTTTAAAAAGAAAGTTTGATTAAAAATCTTGAAAAGATCTATGTAGACATCAGATTTTGTCCGGGCTAACTTTTGGCATCTTAGGACTTAATTAAAAGATGATAGAATAAGAAACTAATAAAATGAATTAAGGATGACTATTGACTGCTTTGTCGCCAGGCATTATTAGGCAACACGATGCCAAGTGAAAATATTTATTTTGGAAGGGTCAAAAATGCCTACAGGTCATATTAAAGAAAAATGTAAAAATGAAGCATTAGAAGTAACTATTTAGGGTGTCATTGAAGTCGTTTAGATGAGTACATAGGTCAATTTTCCACTATTTGTGACCAAGGTGAGGTATTCAAAGAGCTTAAGGTTTGTGCAAGTTATATAGATGCATAAGTATGATACGAAGCCTTTACGTTGCCAAAAATTTCAATTTTTACAGCTAGTATCAATACAAAAGGTTTTAGTATCGATACCAGTGAATCATAGTACCTGGAATTGTCACCTAGTACATGCATGAAAGATAAAAGATGCCCTTGCTTTGTCTTCTAAAAGCATTGGTTGAACATTGAATTTAAATACGGACCAAAGCTAGCTCAGTAAAAGGACTCTCTCTTCCAGCCACCTCCAAAAAATCCTTCAACAATCTTCAGCCCTAAAACTCTCCTAGAAATGCTATTCCATTAACCTTTATACTTTATTCTCGTAGTTCTCCAAACCACCACTAGAAAACCTCTAAAAACTTAAATTTTCACACACTTTCATCTTGAAACACCTCACCATCGCTAATATTGCTAGAAAGCTTCTTCCTTTTATCCTTTTCTAGCTAAATAATAGCAAAGAGAGAAAAAGAATTAAGCTTGGAGTCACTACTTCAATTAGAGAGGAAAGTTCAAGCTTTTTGCTATATTTTCTTTACTTTGTTCCATGCATTTTCTGTCTTTATCATCTGCATCATTTTACTGAGCCTTTCATTGTTTCATGACCACTCTAGGAACCTCATGCATTATTGTTGCCTTAGTTGTGGTAGTCTTAGGATCTTGATGACCCTCTTGATACCTGGATGTTGTTTGGATTCGCAAACATGCCATGCTTCATTTTCATCATCATAATAACCTCTGTTCATATATATCTTGCCATGTTCCTTTCATATTCATATATTCATCTCCTATTTAAATGTTCACCTAACAAGTCTTATGTATTTTCATGCATTTTCTTGCATTTTTCATGAAATGAAAATGACTTTTTTTAAAGATACCAACAAACTTTATTCAAACATGTTCATCTTAAGCATTTTTATGCATCTTCTTATCATAATCCTACTTTTTATCACCTTTTCCATTGTAATGTGTTGCTTATGTTCACTATTATATATGTTACATTTCATTCATGACTTGTTTGTCAAGATGCTTGCTTGCTTGCTAAAAATCTTATTTTTTAAAAAAATCCCCAAGTTCATGCTTCCTCCAATAGATGGACTTAAAGTTTTCATAAAATTAGTCTTCAAACTTAGGGGAACTAAATACTTTAGACCAGGATTCATGGTTAAACAAGTTCAAAAGTGATTTTTTTAAACAAAAATAACCCTTTTAGTTGATAGATATAGAAGCCTTGATCTTGAATCTAGTACCCTTTTAAGTGACATGGTCAAGGGTGGTTTCATTGTCCCAAACTGGTTTGGGATTGTGGAATGAATTCATGATGCCCATGTTCCTTGTCTCTTTCTAGCACGGACATTCAGACACCCTAAACTCGAGTCTATCCTTGAAAAACCTGAAAATATTAAATAACTCTCCTATTTTAGCTTTGGCAACACTAAGTCCAAATTTGAAAAAATCTTTTTGAACCACAAATGACTTTTCTAGAATTTTTTGATATTTTTTCCTTAAAGGGCATCAAAATACCTTTCCAATGATGTTTTTTTTGCCTTTGGATCATTTCGAATAAGGGAGTTATGATTTCTCAAACCATTGCTATCTGAAACCTCTAGGACTAGTGTTATATATTTTGTTTGGGCCTTTTTGGTTCGTCAGATGACTTTTCTGAAATTTTTAAATTTTTTGCTAAAAAGTTTATGAAATTCCCTCTTCGAAAAGGTATTGTTTACAATTTAATGATTCTGGATAAGCTTGGAATAATTTTTCAAAATCTATCATGCCTTTCCTCTTGTATATGCTGCTAGTGTCAAAACAGGCCTAACTTTAAAAATTAATTCCACCTAGAAGATGATTTTATATGATTTTTAAAATGTTTTTTTATTTATACTCATTGAGTCACCTTTCCAATGGTACCTTAGTTACCCCCTGAACTTTTGGATGCACCCAAAATAAATTCGAGAAAAGAGACAACATAATGCTATCCTCTGTTTTTAACCAATTTTTTGAAATACCCTTATAGAGATATTCGACCATCTCGAAGTGCATCCGATTCCTACTATACAAAACCTTTAGGCATAGATCAAGGCTTAAGACAAAAATTTATTTCATACAAATCTTCAATTTCCTATTTTCAAAATCCTTTTAAAAAAAAAACTTCCTTTTAAAAAAAATTCCTTTTAAAACATAAAAACTTTAATCTTTGGGGATATTCCAACCCAACCCCACTACTCTGAACGAATACTCCAACCCTATTTTTCACTAAAAACTTGAATTTTCTCCCTCGAATTTATTCAAGATTCCTAATTATTTTCTTAAATCATAAAAAATTTTCATCATTGGGATACAACAACCCCACTACTCTGAGGGGATACTCTAATGCCTTTTTCATTAAAAAACTTGAATTTTCTCTTCATTCCTAATTCTGCATAACTTTATCTTTTGAGATACTTCAACCCCACCTTTTCGAGGGGATACTTTAACCCGCTTTTACCAAAAAAATGTATCTAATAATTTTCTCTCTTTGGGATGCCCCAGATTGTTTTGATTAAAATCTTTTTTGTCTCATAAATTACCATCAAATCTAAACTTGTCTCTAAATTATCATCTCGATTATTCTTCAATGGTCATAGACACTTATGAGATACATTTCGATCGACCCTGCTTTTATGCTTTTTTTTAATGATTGTTTGTTTATGATATTATTATATTTTTTTTTGTCTGACTAACATGTTTCCCTTTTGTAGTGACTATCGTGCATTCATAAATTTGTTTTCAAAAAAATTTTACATGGCCATGTTCCATGTCGGTATCTCTCTAATGCCTAATCGAAATATCCAAATTTTTAAAATTTAATCTAGAAACTATTTTCATAAAAATCCCTATGCTTCCCATGCTTCTGCGGTGCATAGGGGATATAAATCTTTTTTCAAAACCCAGATTTACATTTTCCACTGAAAGTTCATGCATGAAAAGGGATTATATCTAAACAATGACCAAATGGAATCGATATGCCAAAACTGAAGCGAGACATCATTAGTGGGTACGATTTTAAGCATTGTAGGGGTGTTAATGCTTCCCTACATGTAACCAACTATCAAACCCAACCAATGAATCTTTAGACTTTGTAGACTTTGAAATCAATGTTTTGAGTTTTGTAACTCTGAATATTATTTTCAATAAGCATCTGATCTTGCCTAGCCTAAAATGATCAATGGTAAATCCAAGTTTATGGCCACTTTATGGTGGCCATCGGAGACTAGTTGGATGAGTAATTCCCCCAACGGTCTCTTTCCCCTTCATAGTACTCTGCCTAATCCCAATCTCAATCATGGGATAACTCAAAGGGTTGACCATCACCACTATTGTACATTTTCTAAGTTATGCATGCTAAGCCCTTTGGATCATCCAAATTTTTAAAGATAGGCATGTGACGACAATCTAAGAATTTTGGAATGAAAATTGGGGTTGGAGTATCCCTTTGAAAACTGAGGTTAGAATATCCCCAAGTGTGGAAATTTTTATGTTTAAAAAAGGTTTTGATTAGAAATCCTAAAAAGATCTAAGAGAAAAAATTTCAGTTTTGAATGAAAAATAGGGTTGGAGTATCCCCTTGGATAATAGGGTTAAAATATCCCCAAAAGTGAAAATTTTGATATCTATGGAGACAAAAATATTTTGGAAGAAGGGTATTTTGAAAATAAAAATTGAGAATTTGAATAATTTTTTTTGTTTTAGCCTTGATTCGAGTCTAAATGGTTTATGTTATTTTACGTGACTCCATAAGGATGACTCCATAAGGAATCAATTGGATGCAACTCGAGATGTTCAAACATCTTGATAAAGGGGCTTCGGGAAAACTTAGAGACATTCAAATGTCTCAAAATGGGAATTCAAAAAAATCAATTAATTTTAACTAATGCTAAAAAACAGAGGATGGCATTGTATTTTCCACATTTTTAAATTTATTTTGTTAATTTTGTAGGTTTTAGGAGCCAAGTGAGGTACCACTGAAAAGGTGATTTGATAAGATTTAATGTAAAAATATTCCAAAATTCTTGTAAAATCACTTTTTACGCGAAATTAATTTTTAAATTTGGATTTGTTTCAAACTAGCAGTATATGTAGGGGAAAAGACGTACTAGACTTTGGAATGTCATCTCGGACTCATTAGGTATCAATTCACAAATGAGACCTTTCAAGAAAGGAATTTCATGCACTTTTTGGAAAAAATATCTTTAAAAAGTTTAGAGAAATATCTGGTGTGTCGAATGGCCCAAACAGAATGCAGTTTGCCAGTTCTAAGGGTTTTAGATTGTGAGGATTCAAAAAATCATAACTTTCTCATCCGGAATGGTTTGGGTACAAATAAGAGTTCATTAGAGGGTTAATTTGGTGTTCTTTCAAGGAAAAATATTAGAAGATTCTAGAAGAATGTTTTTGGGTCCAAAAATGATTTTTTAATTGGTAGACGATGTGCTATCAGGGCAAGAATAGAATGTTATTTGGTTTTTCAACTTTCTTGGGGTTAAACTTTTACCTTGGACGTTTGAACATTTGTGACATAAAGAAAAGGATGACATGGATGTCACAAGTTTTTTCCACAATTTGAAGTAGTTTGGGACAATGAAACAACCTGTTATCTATGCCATAATTAAAGGTATTAGACTTGATATCAAGGCTTAATGTTTTTATCAAATAAGAGGGTTATTTCCTAAAAGCAACTTTTTTGAGCTTATTCAGCCTGAATCCAGACTTGGAAAGTTTGATTTGTCTCCAAGGTTAGAGGACCAATTTAGTGAAAAACATTAAGTCTATGCTAGTCTCCATCTAAAAAAGTAGTGTAGACTTAACTTGGGGCTTTTGAAAATCAACTTTTTTATAACAAACAAGCAAGCATTTTAACAATAATGTTATTAATGACATGCAACATACATAACAGTGAACATGGACAATACATTCAAACAAACAAAAATGATATTTTGACAATTGCAAAAGTGGCAAAAATGTAAGCTAATGACAAATAAGATGCATAAGAATGTTAGCCTTATAAATGACATCTAGAATCAAGCAACATTAAAACATCAAAAGATTATCAGAAAACCATGGCCACAACAATGAATGAGAATCTTAAAATGGTCATAGGGACATGAATGGCCTACTTGAGTGATGCAAATGATGAAAATAGAAAATAAATGGACTAAAGTAGAGAAAATAAACCAAAAAGCTTTGAATTTTCACCTTTACTTGGAGCAACAACTCTAAGCTTAGGTTTTTCATTTTCTTTACTATTAGTTAGTAAGAAAAAGATGAAAAGAAAAAGACTTTTTAGTTAGTAAGAAAAAGATGAAAAGAAAAAGACTTTTAGTTATGGTCTAGAAAGGAAGGAGTTTTTAAGAGTGAAATGAAGGAAAAGAAAGGTTTTTAGAGGTTTTCCTAAAGAAAGAAAAGAACACTACTGGAATAGGGGAGTGTTTTCAATGTTATAATGTGTGTATCTAGAGAGCCTTTTTTCGTTGAGAGAAAGTTGGCTCCTCTATAGTCCAAGGTTCAGTCAATGCATTTTGAAGCTAAAGTAAGGGCATTTTTGGTCTTTCCCCATGTCCATTATGGTAGCCCTTGGTATTATGCTCAGCTAGTTGAAATTTATTTGGCTACCAGCAGTAGGTGGTGGAGCAGGAGGTTTGTAGTAGTATGCAACTAGAGAAAAGTTGGCTTGTAACAAACCCTATATTTCATGAAAATATCCCATTTTTGAGTAATTTTGGGTTCCAAATTTATTGCAACCCAATCATAAATCTAAAGTTGAAGAGTGGTATGAATTTTAATGATTTTTGGTGCAAAAACATGTTTAAGTTAGATTTTCAAATTAAAGGTGCAAAAGTTGAAAGATGGCTTGAACTAGGCAAATACTTTGGTTATTGATACAAAACATTTTGTATCGATGTGCAAGGCAACTTTTGCCCATTATTATTGATATAGTGAAGTATGTAAATGTTTCTAGTCTTAAGACTTGGATGCCTATATTGATACGACAAATGCCTATATTGATTTTAGCTACTACCACGGCTTGTATCGATACAAACATGCTAAGCATTGATACCACACCTTAGGTATTGATATGATTTTAGCCGAAAATATGATTTGGGCAAAAATACAATTTTAGCTATAGTTGGGGCTTGTATCGATAAAAGCATACTGAGCATTGTTACCATACCCTAGATATCGATGCCAAACCCTCTTGTATCGATACTACATCTGAAAATTTGAATTTATAGTGATGTGAAACCTGGTATCAATACCTACGCAACATTATGACTTCATGTACCTTGAGCTCTCTGAATTTCCTCATTTTGATCGAAATAATGGAAAATTAACCTATGCTCATTCATATAACTCTAAGGATGCCTAGAATGATGATCTTCGATGCTTTAGTTGATGGCCTTAAGAAAATGGGCTGTCTACTTGTTGTATGCTCAGGCAGCATGATGAGTTAGGAAAGAAAGAGTAAGCAATTTACTACTTGAGCAAACTGTTTATGAAGTGTGAAAACAACTACTTACTAGTTAAGAAATTACGTTGTGCTTTTAGTTTGGATGGCCTAGAGACTCAGGCAATACATGTTATACCATACCACATGGCTAATCGCAAGACTCAACCCTATCAAGTATTTATGTGAAGCCCCCACATTGTCAAGAAGATTGCCCAGATGGCAAAATCCTACTTTCTGAATATGATATCATATATTTCAACCAAAAGGTAACAAAGGTAGCATGATAGTCAACATTTTAGCAGTCGGATAATAGGTGGATATGAACCTTTGAACTTTAATTTCTTAGATGAAGATTTGATGTGCACTACTAAAGGTAAAGATATCAATAGTCATAACCAATCATGGCAAATCTACTTTGATGGAGCTTAAATGCTTTGGGGCATAAAATCAGGGCAAGACTTATTTCACCCAATGGAAGTCATAATCCCTTTATAGCCAAATCAAAATTTAAATACACCAATAATATAGCAGAATATGAAGCCTGTGTCATGGGACTCCAACTAGCTATCGAGAAAAATGTTAAAACTTTATGAGTTTTTGTTGACTCAGCCCTAATCATTTACTAACTGAAAGGAGAGTGGCAAATGCACAATGCTAAATTGATTTCTTATGGGAAATTGATCTCAAAACTCAAAAAAGAAATTAATGATATCAACTTTTAGCACTTCCCTTGGGAAGAAAACCAAATAGTCGATGCCTTGGCCATCTTGTCATCCATTTTTAAGGTTAGTCGAGAATTAGATGTTGCTCCCATTCAGATGAGCATTTATACAACTCCAACACATTATCAGCATGATGAAAAAGAGAAGGATGGCCTGCCATGTTATCATGACATCTTCTTTTACATTAGGGATCAATAGTACCCGAAGTATGCCACAAAGAACAATAAAATGACCATAAAGAGAATGGCAATGGGATTCATTTTGGATGAGGAAATCTTATATAAAAAAAGTTGGGATCAAGTGTTACCTAGATTCATTTAATGCTCCTAAAGCCAAAAGGATCCTAAAAGAAGTTCATGAGGGGATTAGTGGCATGTATGCTAATGGGCACTGGATGACCAAGCAAGTCATAAAATTAGGTTATTACTAGCTAATTCTTGAAAGGGATTGTATCAACTATGCTCAAGAATGTCATAAGCATTGGATTTATGAAGACAAGATCTACGTCCTACCATTATTGCTTTATGTCATGAAAGACCTCTGGCCTTTTTCTATGTGTGGCATGGATATGATTGGGCCTATCACCCCTAAGGCTCTTGACAAACACCAAAATATCCTAGTGGCAATCGATTACTTCACTAAATGGATAGAGGCAACCTCATATGCTAATCACTAAGCTAGTTTCTGCAAGGTCATAACATGGGACATCATCTTTCTATATGGATTCCCTAAACAAATCATCATCGATAATGCTTGCAACTTGAAAACTATCTGATGCTAGTAGTATGTTCCTAATTTAAAATCTAGCATCATAACTTTATGCCATATAGCTTGAAAATGAATGGGGTAGTCAAAATAGTTAACAAGAACAACAAAAAGATAGTTAAGAAAATGGCCAAGACTTACAAAGATTGGCATGGGAAACTACCTTTCATACTCCAACCATATCAAACTTTAGTACAAACTTCCCTAGGTGCTACCCTATTCTCTGTTGTCTACCAGATAGAAGCCATCTTACCTATAGAAGTTGAGATCCCTTCTCTAATAGTCTTGATGGAAGCCAAACTCAATGGGTTAGGAACTGACATGATTAACTGAAACTTATTGAAGAAAAACTACCAAAATCCGTTGGCCATGGTCAAGTGTATCAAATATGTGGATCAGGGCTCATGAGATGAAATCCCTTCTCTAATAGTCTTGATGGAAGCCCAACTCAATGGGTTAGGAACTGACATGATTAACTGAAACTTATTGAAGAAAAACTACCAAAATCCATTTGCCATGGTCAAGTGTATCAAATATGTATGATTAGGGCTCATGACAAAAAGCTTTACCTCTGACATTTTCATGAAAGAGAATTAGTCTTCAAAAAAATCCTTTCAATCCATAAAAACACTTAAGGCATGTGGACCCCTAATTGAGAAGGACTTTATGTCGTGAAGCACACTTTCTTTGGAAAGGCCTTGATCCTAATGAAAATGGATGGCAATGTCTTACCCAACCTAATTTAAACTTTATCAAGAAATATCATACCTAAAATAGGAAAACTTGAAATGGTGTTAGAGTTTTTAACCGAAAGGAAAATGTTTAATGTCTATTCCCGTATTAGACTTTATGTCATGATCATGTAGTTACACTATTAAAAACTTATGTACACATAATTATATTATGCATCATATTGTCATAGCATAACATCATCCTACTAGCATGATGCCAAGCAGAACCTGTTTAATCTTGAAAAATTTCCTAGTAATAATTTTTTATATCAAAAGTTGGCAAATCAGAAGGTCACTCAAGTAAAACCTTTATCTCTCTAAGGTTGCACATCATTAGAGGTCAAAGTCCAATAATGCTGAAATTCTATAATCTATGTTATTGGCACCTTAGTCAAGAACCTTAGTCAAGAACTTTTTGTCAAAAACCTCAGTCAAAACCTTTTATCAATAAATCATTTTTCTAAAGAGTCCAATATTGCTAGAAAGCTATGATTTAGCTAATTAGCATCCACTGTCAAGAATCTTAGTTAAGAACCTTAGTCAATACCCTTTGCTAAGAAATCTTTTCAAAGTTTAATGTTGTTTGAACATGGTGATCTGACTTATTGGCACCTTAGTTAGGAACCATAGTCAAGACCTTTTGTTAAGAAATCCTTCGAAGTCCAATGTTGCTGGTCATGATTCGGCACATTAGCATTCTATCATTTTTAAATCAAACCTATAGATAGATCAAGCCTAGATCATAATCTAGGTTTTTTATCAAAAATTTGTCAAAAAATCCTTTCAAAAGTATGATATTGCTAGCCATGATTCAGCATAGTAGCATTTTGTTAATTTTAGGTCAAACCTAGGGATAGGTTAAGCCTAAGATTGTAGTCTAGGTTTTTTTGTCCAAAACTTGTCAAAAAATTCTTTCAAAAGTCCAATGTTGCTAGCTATGGTTTAACACATTGGCACTCTATCATTTTTTAGTTGAACCTAGGGATTGGTCCAGCCTAGGATCATAGTCTAGGTTTTTCATCCAAGAATTTCTATTTTACCTCTTTGCTAAGAAATCTTGGAATCACTGCCAAAATTGTGTTTTATCCTAGCGTTATATTACTTTTAGTCTTTTGATTGTAAGAACACAAAGCAGCATCAAGCATGCCCGGATAAAATGGTGTTTATTGGTCTTTGCCTTGTCTTAAATACTCAGCAACAACCTAAATTTTATAGCATAGACACTTCATTTTATTTAGGCTAATTTTTGGTATTCTCGGGCAAATTCAAAAGGTAATAGAATTAAAGAAATAAAAATAAAAACGAGGATGATCGTCGAGTATTGTTTCGCCAGGCACTATTAAGCGACACAGCACTAGGTAAAAATTTTTTTTGAAAGGTCTGAAATACCTAGTGATCGCATTAAAGAAACATAAAAAGAAGGCATCGAAGGTCACTATTTAAGGTGTCACCAAGGTTATACAAACAAGCATAGGTCAGTCATCCATCATTCCCAGCTAAGAAAAGGTGTTTGGAGGGCTAAAAGTATGAAAAATTCACAGTTTTGCATGAATGTATTGATACACGGCCTTTAGGTGTCGATACAAGGATTTTACATCACTAAAAATTCAAATTTTCATATATTGTTTCGACACAAAAGGGTTATGCATCAATATAAGTGCTTTTGTATTGAAACACTTTGTATTGATATCGATCTTTATTGTAGCTTCAAAATCCATTTGTGCTAGTTAGTATTGATATAAAATGTGCTAGTATCAATACCAACCTCCAAGTATTGATATCAACTTCATATACCTAGAGCAAAAGTTTGCTCCAAGTATCAATATAATACACATTGTATCATTACCCCAAGGCTAAAATGACAAGTTTATTCCATTTCCACCCCCTTACACCATGATAATAAACCATGAATTAGATCATGTTTTTAGCATTAAAGATCATCCAAATTCATAGCAGGCCTTAGCTTTGGACTTATGCTTTTGAGGCCTAAATAAATATGATAAGGGATATTTTCTTGACTTGATTGAATTTGTAATAGGGTAAACTTGGACTTTCTCATTGCTCAGTTGCCAAAAGTGGCCTTGATCCACTATTTTTGCTAAGCCAACCAATATATTTAGTGGGCAGCTGAGCATAGTACCTTGTCAATGCATGGGTACATGCACCAAAGCCCTAAAATGCCCTTGCTTTTTGCATGCAATCTTTCCTATTCACATGGTCATATAAGGCCAACATTATCAGCTAAATAGAGAAACAAACACATTTTAATAGATTCAGATACTCTCCAAAACTCCTTTTAGCCATTATTTTCTCCAAAAAACTTTTCATTCCATAGTTACTTAAAGTCATCAGAAAAAACTTTTGAAACACTTTTTTTCACCTCTCTTCATCTAAAACCTTCTCTCTATTGTTAGCATATTTCTCAACATATTTTGGCCACCCTTTTTTTGCTAATCAATAGCAAAAAGAGGAAAAAAAAAAGCTCCAAGTGAGTAATTTTTCTACTTAAAGGATAAAGTAAAGTCTAAAGCTACTTGATATAACCTTTATTCTTTCTTTATCATGCTTTCTTCTTTCATCATCATTCTTAACATTTTAGAGAGCCATATCCATGTGACCATGACCCTATTCCTAAGACTCTTAAGCATTTTATGGCTTTATTTAGGGTGGACCTACGATTTTTGGTGATATATTGACCCTCTTGTCATGTTTCACCATGTTTGTGTGCTTGGTCTACCCTAAAAACATGTTTTAATGTTGTTATAAAATTTCTAGCAAACTTCTTCTTGCTCAAACATGTTCATATCATCCTCCATGGCATAACCCTTGATGTTGTTCATTAGGATAGCACTTTCATACATTTTATTAGTTTTTTCTTTCATTGTTACCACTATATACATGTCAAGACACCATTTTTACTTGTCTAAGCATGTTGTTCATGCTCATTGTCATGAATGTCATATTTAATTCATAATATATTTGTCAAGATACATGAAGCTAGCATATTTATGCATCTTATTTGTCATTTGCTCGTATCTTTGTCATCTTGTTTATCTTAAAATGTCATATTTGTTTGTTCAAAAATGCTATGCATGCTCATTTTCATGTATGTCATATTTTGTCCATAAAATGTTTGTTAAGGTGTTTGCTTGCTTGCTGTTGAAACTTGTTTTTTTAAAACCCCCAAGTTAAGCCCATGGTAACCTCAATAAATGAGGATTAACGTGGATTTAAGGTTTTCTTCATTGGTCTTCCAATCTTGGGGGAAAATTAAGTTTTATGTGCAAATCCAGGGATTATTAAGGCCAAATATTCTGTTTTTAAAAACAAAATGTCCCTTTTTATTGACCAAAGTTGCTTGAGTCTTGATTTTTACCTAGAGTCTATGGCCAAAAGGCTATCTCATCGGCCCAAACTACTTTGGGATTGTGTAGGTGAGTCTATGATGCTTATGTCACTCATTTTTTTCTACCATGGACATTTAGATGTTTGTGACTCGATTTTAAGTCTAACAAAACCGTGAGAACAAAAAAATTCCTTATTTTACCTTGATAACTCAATGGTCATGATTTGAAAAATCATTTTTGAACCTTAAACCATTTTTCAAAAATTTTATGATATTTTTCACTAAAAGGGTATTGAATTTACCTTTACAACGGTATCTCATTTGCCTTTGCATCATTTTGAGTGAGAGAGTAATAATTTTTTGAACTAATGCTATCTAGAATTCCTTGAATCAATAATTTATATCTTGTTTAGGCCATTTAGCCTATCAAATGAATTTTTTGAATTTTTGAAAAATTTTTCCTAAAAATTATGTAAAATTCCCTTTCTGGAAAGGTATTGTTTGCATTTTAAAGATTCTAAATTAGTTAAGAATGATTTTTCAAAGTTTACCTCACCTTTTCCCCTACTTATGCTGTTAGTGTTAAGCTTGACCCAAATTCAAAAATTATTTCCACCCAAAACATGATTTTTTGGGACTTTTGGAATATTTTTAAATTAAACCTTATTAAGTCACCTTTGCAATGGCACCTCACTTGGCTCCAAACACCTTTGAATTTACCCAAAATAAATTCAAGAAAAAGGATAGCATGATGTTAACCCCTATTTTTAGCATTAGTCAAAATTAATTTATTTTTTTAATTCCCAATCTGAGACATTTGAATGTTTTTAAGTGTCACGATTAGTCCTTTTAAGTCAAAATATGCCCTACAACCCTATAAGTCCGGATCAAGGCATAAGTAATCTTCTATGTCACCTCTATTTTTATTAAATTCCTTTTCAATAAAAAAATCATCTATTTTGTCAAGAATTTGTCAAAAACATCATTTTGTCAAGAAATCATCGAACCTTTATCAAGATAAATCTTTAAAGCTTATTTGTCCAAAATCATCATAGTTTCCATTGGGGATACTCCAACCTCCTTTTTTAAGGGGATACTCCAACCTTGCTTTTATAAACATCATTCAAATTTTGAAACTTACAAAAGTCACTAACGGGATACTCTAACCCTTTTCTTCCAAAGAAATTCTTAACCTTATTTTTTGAAAGAATACTCCAACTCTGTCTTTCAAAAACTTGTCATGAAATAATCACATTTCATTCATTTAAATTTGTCAATCTCATTTTTCTCAAAATTGTAAAAAAAATCAAATTTTCTCTCCTCGGATTTCCTTCGAACTTTTCAATATTCAAACCTAGTTTTCATCCCTTGATTAGTCGATGGATCCCAATGCATCTCTAAAATTATCGAAAATTATCGACTTGGTTATTTTAAGATAATTGATAGCAATTTGAGATACATTTTGATCATTATTTCCCTTTATCTTTTATTGTTTTGTGTGATTTATTTTATGATAAATTATCTTATTTTATCGTCTTGCTAAAATGTTTCTTTTGTGATGGTCATCTTGTATCTATATTTTCAAAATCATTTTTGAAAAACTCCAAGATAATGTTTCATGTTAGTATCTCTCCAATGCTTGACATGGAATATCCTATTTTCGAAAACTAAATCTAAAAAACATTTTATTAAAAATCCTTACTTTCCAGATCTCTTTGAGGCACATATGTGATTTAAAATTTTTTTCTAAAACTTGGCTTTACTATTTTCTAAACAATTCATGCATTAAAAAAGGGATTATATTTAAATAATGGCAAGTTAAAATCAAAGAAACCAAAACTAAGTTAAGACATGGCTAGAAAAGTACTGATTTCGAGCGTCGCAGGGTGGTTTGTACCAATTTATGCGTAACTAACTCCTAAACCCAACTGTCAAATTTTAAATTAAGCAAACCATGGAATCAATGTTTTGAGTTTCTTAACTCCAAATATCATATTTAATAAGCATTCGATCACACCTAGCCTACATGATTGGTGGCAACTCCAATTGTTAGCCACTCCATGCTTGCCACTTGAGCCTAGTTGGACAAGCAATTTGTCTAATAGTCCTCTTTCATTCTCAAGACCTGAGAACCCATACTTTGTCGCTTGCATAAAAAAAGTAGAAGTCCTGATCGAGAAGACCTTTCCTCGTTGTCGCAATGTATCTTGGGGGTAGATCCTCATGGATCTATAAGTGCGTATGACTTAAAATATTTTTCTAACTTGGAATGTCTTCTTGATCGAGACTTTTCCTTTACAACGTGATGAGAATGAGAAAGTACAGATTCTCGACTTATGACATAGTAAGGGGGACCATAAAATGAATAGCTCATCTTATTGGCCTCGGATGATTATCATGAAATGGCCAATGCTTGGAGTCGCCACCAATCATTTCAGGCTATGCATGATCAAATGCCTATTGAAACCTATGTTTTGAGTTATGAAACTCAAAACATCGATCCCATGGTCTACATAATGCAAAGATTCA